>CM047811.1:56756886-57044040 GCA_026214975.1 Gentiana macrophylla
CATTAATAATTTTTGGCTCAGCAGCTATCTTCATCCTAATATAAGTGTCATTTTACCTATTTTATTTTGTCCAAAAATAAGTATCCTATTCTATCCACTTTACCTTTATTTATTACTCTCATATAAAAAAATATTTGTTTACTCTCTACCCACTTTACCTTTATTTACTACTCTCAAATCAATCGAAAAGTGAAAAATGGTTGTTAAGAGAAAAAGAGTTATTAAGTGAAAATGGTTGTTAAGAGAAAGTACTTTTTGACTTTTATTAATAAAATAGTTACTCGTATCGTTTAAAATAAATGATCTGATTCTCAAAAAGATTTATTCTGAAATAAATGAAAGCTGATTATATTTAAATTAAATTATTTATTGTGTTTTTCAGGCATATCTCTGCTTATTTATTAAGGAATGAGAGAATAAATCTGATATTATCTTTCTCTAAGTCGAATTTGTTTGGAATATTTTTTGAAAGCTTACTGATATTTAATAAGGCGTTAATTAATTATTTGTTTGGTCATTTAAAGCGTGATTAATTTACCTTCTTATCATTTTTTATGTAGCATTATTTTATGATATATTTAATGAGTTGATTAACAAGTTAAGCAAATAAAGCAACAAAAAAAAAAAAATTTGAGGGAAAGCAAAAATTTTAGATCTATTTAAAGTTATATATGGCTTATTTTGGAATCAGATAAAAAAAAAAAAAAAAAGTCTCAAATAAAATTAGGGCGAGGAGTATTAATTATAGAGTAAGAGTTTTTATAGTCGTTTTGGCGTTCAATTAAGCATTCTTTCATATCAACTTAATATGCGTGTTTTTGTGAAATATACCAATTATTTTGGAACAGAAAAGTATAAAGTAGTGAAAAAGTGTTTGAATGAAGACTTATATATATATATATACACACATCATTGTATCCCTGATACAGTGGCTCACTATACTTATATCACTATTCAGACTTACATGTGTGTATATATATACATACATATGTTCCTGAATAAAAATAATTTACCAAATAGATATAGTTTGAGCGTAAATTATAAATCAATATTTATTTTTTTTAATAATTAGAAATCAATATTTTAGCAACATGTTTTGCTATAATTTGTGAAAATAAATTTCATTAAAGGTTTAATTTACGTCACCACGGCATATTATTTCTTTTTTGTGAGAAACCACGGCATATTATTTCAATTATTGTGATTATATCCCTAAAAAAATTTATTGTGATTATAATATTAAAGATTAATGAACCATATCTAAAAAAAAAAAGATTAATGAACAATAAAATTTCTCAAACCAGAAAAGAAAAAAAAAATAATCTGTCAATTACTGTGATTATATAATAATAAAGATAAGTAAACCATAAAATTAATCAAACCAGAAAAGGAAAAAATACCTCTAGTTGAGCATTATCTGTGCCATCTTCAAAAAGCTCTGTCCACTTTATTGCAGGGATGCCGTTTTCAGCCACGTCTGCATATTCTGCAATTGTTTATATCAGTAAAAAAATAAAAAAAAATAAAAACAATTTAAACGAGTGATCCAAAATTGATCAAATCGTTTTGAAAGATTTCTTTTTTTGCAGAATTAGACACTTACCCTGAGCAAGAGGTCTAGATACTGTGCTGCACTCAAGACGGAAACCAAAGTTGATTCTTTTCCCAGACGGCCAAACACCTATATTAATCAAGAGTTTTTTGATTTTTATTATTAATAATCCAAAAAAATACAACTCACATCTGATTTGCACTTTATAATTAACCAATTAATCAGATTTGTAACCACTGCGTAAGTTAAGTTATTGATTAGTCACTCGGTTCATATTCTCATGTGTTATCCTTTCGTTTTCAGAAAAAAAGAAAAAAAAAATTTTAAATCAGTCATTACTTGTAATTAATGCAAAATTCATTTATTGTATTTCGCATCGTAATAAAAGAATATATTTTTGGGAAATACTTCAATGTACCATTTCCGTTATATTCCTGGAAACAGACTGCAAAATCTCCCCTAACTCAAGAATCATTTACAAACGGGTTCAATTCTTCCGTTACTGGCTTAAAAAAAAAATTCTTCCGTTACAATCATTGTTTCATCACAGTTTGTATTGTGTAACTTTGTTTTGAAAACTTTATGGTAAAAAAAAAAAAATTCAGAATGAATTACAAAAGTGAAGAAATGTGCAAATATGAAATCTGCAGTGCAAAATCTTCCGGAGAAAACAAAGCATTTCGCCGGCACGATTTACACAAGAAAGTAAAAAATGAAAGCCTCTCACTCTCTCTGTTAGCTGTCGTTTTTTACTCATATTTCTTTCTCTGATTGATTAACTGGTATGTTTAAGAAACAGAGAGAAAAGTGTTTTGAATTTGGGCAATCTCTTTCCGGCGGCGGCCATAAGGGGGATGCAACCAACCAGAGTTTGTTTGGTGATCAACTTCTGCCGGCAACAGAACCGATGACCCTTTTTTGCCACACTCGATGAAATTGCAAAGCTCGGTATATATATGAAACAGAGGTTTAAATTAACGAAATCAAGAAGCAAGATTAAGTTTTCTAAAAATTAATTAAAATTAATGGGTTAGAATTTACCTGCACCAAGATTTTCAGAAGAGCCATTTGCCGGGTACACTGAAACAGAGCGGCGGGCTGCCGGAAGACGCCGAGGCCGAGAAGAAAGTTGCAGCGGATGAAGACATATATATCTTTTGGACGGTTGTTGGAATTAATTGTGCTTTGTCTTTGTCAGTTAGAACGTGAGTAGTAGTAGAAGAAGAAGAAGAAGATGATGGGAGCTAAAGGCTGAAAGAAAAAAATGGGCTTAAAAAGGAGAAAGAGCAAGAGGAAGAAGACAGAACCGACTCCCCAGGAGATTCCCGCTAATGGGTGCATGGGATCGTTCATATAGACACATAATCGGCAACTCTGTCCTTTTCCTTCTTCAAATCCATTGGTCTACCAACAACAATTTTATTAATTTTAATTGAAGAATTATGATTACCTTCCTTAAAAAAATTTAAATTTTTTTAATGGTGTTAACAATTATAAAAGATCGGGAAATTATAAAAAAATATACCACAATCATAATTTTGGGCATTTGGTATTGGAGATGCTAACAAACTATTTAAGAGCATTTTTCACACATCAAATTTTTAAGTCGATTTAAGTTAGAAAGCGATAAATATTTTATTTCAATTAAAGTCATAATTTTAACCGTTTTCATACACGATCCTGGTTAGAAAGATTTTCCGACTAAAATTGAGTCAGGAAAACATCTAGCGTTCTATCTGAAATTTGGTCAGAATCAACGAATCCAGAAAGAATATATTTGAAAGGTAAAAGTGAAAATAAAAATGTTGTGTATTAAGATATTTGATAGTGTGAAAAGATATTCATATTTTCGAGTTTTGGAGATTTCTCTTTCGAGTACTCGTTTTAAGTATTTGATGTTGCATAAATGAAGAATTTCATTAAAGGGATAGAAAATGACAACTAATTGTGGTGTGTATATCACAAGCGGTTAGGAAAGCGGGAGTTGAAAATGATAGTAATTGTAGGCGACCTAGTTTTGTTTGCGGCTATTTAATTTCTTTATAGACGTTTATTCTTTGTAATTGCGATTGTACAGATTTTGTATAGTTTTGTCGATAAAACAAGTGGTTTAAACAAAAAAAAGTTATACAATTTGTCAAAAGCAATTTTATAAAAAATATTTAATGGGTGTAATGAATTTTTATTAGTCCTTTCACATATAGTAAAGAGTTGAATAATGACAAGTTAAATGCATCATATCTCTCTATTTAGTATTGTTAGGGTCGTCCATCGGGGTAGCCCATCATCATGAACTTTTTTTTTTTTTTCTTCTTCAAATTCATCCCCCACAAACAATCTTTCTAAAGAGATATCGCGAAGACTCATTAATTTCCTAAGGTGTAAAGGCCAAATCGTTGGAAGTTCAACTGCCCCAAATCTTGAACTACTAATACAAAATAACACCTCTAAGTCATCTCTCGAAAGAGCCAAGCACCAAACTTGTCTAGCCCAACAACAACCTTGCAAAGAGTGAACAGTGGAATCAACATGAAAATCAGCCATAAGAATCAAAACATGAGTTTTTAATCATCGAGAAGACTAATTGTTTCCTTTTTAGCGAAAATTCTCATAATTCTTCTGAGAAAAGCATACATAAATTAATCTCTTTAAATTAATAAACCTGCAAATAATATTTTTATAAATTAAAACAGTGAGTTCAAAAAATACTAATTTCGATAAGATAATAAGATAATAAGATAATAATTTTTAGAAAATCATTTAATATAGATATCTGATCGATAGTATCGTAAATTAATAATTCTCATAATCATAAAAATATATATGTTACAATTTTGTAAAATATGATTTCTGTTGTTATGTTTTTAACTTAAAGTTTAAATCTGCTGAAACTCATCTCTAATCTTCCTTATTGCATCAAAAGTTGAGGTGTGGTGCTTTCGATCTGCTCACATAATGATTTTCTTATTTCATTTAGTCATTTATTGCTTTTGCGACACCCTTTAGATAGATGAAGCCATTGTTTGGTATGATTGTTTTTATCTTGTTTATATACGTTTGTAATCGTCTTTATCATTTAGTATCTATTTGAATATTTTGTTGTAAAAATACAATGAATCAAATTAATGTATGTCTGTTTTGAAACTTGTATGTCTGATACATTGAATTTGTAACTAATATACATTGAATTAAGTATAATACATAAATTAATCTGAGTTCATTTTATTTAAATTTATATAATTAAAATTTAATTTTGTATGATATCAAAAACTCTCTATAAATTAATAATTATTAATTTATCGATAAATTAATACTCTACAAATTAATAAAATCTTAGGTCCCATTATATTAATTTATAGAGGTTTCTGTAAATATAAATAATAAAATAGTTTTAAATCCTCTACCAAACCGGCCTTATTATATATAATTTTATCATCGATTCTCGTTTAATTTTGCCAAAATCTAGAAAGACAAAAAACTACGAGTAATTGTTTTGATTTTCCGTCATTGCTACGATGTGGGTAGGACCCGAGTCATATCGTGGCACCCAATTATAAAATTTGGATATTTTCGTAAAGTAGGTCTAACAAGCTCAATGCTAAATCGGACCTCGGATACATTTTGACCTTGAAAGCGCGGTCTTTCTCAAGTGAGCTGCTCTACGCCATCGACCACGATCCGGATCGTTCCTTGAAAGCAGTCGATTCGGCACAAGATCTTATCGAGCCGTACCGCGACATGGTGCATTATGACCACGGTCTAGAGTACCCATTCTTTGGTAGAAGGTCTTGCGAGTTCGGATAGCGTTTATACATCTTTGGATATACGAGGATCCAGCGCGAAGAAAAAAAAAAAAACCTATCCGGAAATTTTCGGGTCATTTCTGTGGCGATATCGTTACGGCGAGTCTTAGGTTTTCCGTTTTTCCAAATCATCGATATCAAATTTGATTCACAACACCGATCGAGACACTCAATCATGATTATCGAAATTACAAATTGAATTCTTTTCGATTTTTTTACGATTTGAAACACGTAATCAATTAATCTAAATCTACAAGAAGGTTTGAAGTTTTACCAATGAAAACAATAATCTTTGAAATTATCACGTGTATCTGGTGGATTTGTGGTGGATATGTAATTTGTGAATGTAGTGAAATGGGGGTAGCTCACGGTGGAAATTTGTGAGGAAGTGTGGTGGTGAATATGGTGGCGCAATATAAGCAAAGAGAGTAGTAAGCAATTTGGTAGAGTTTTGCCTTGTTTCACATATATTCGACTTGGGTTTATGAAGCGGTATATGGAGCCCTATTTATAGGGTGAGAACCGACTAACATTCAACATAATTACAATTAAGAACATAGTACAACTAAATCTGCGGTGGCTAGTTGAGCGCGGAAAACCCCGATAGCGTCACGGATCCTCGAGTTGTCATCGCGTATCATTGCGAGGCTTCTTTGGGTTGTTGGTATGTATTCTCAAGTGTTGGGGTAAAGGACCTCTGGTGGACCTCTCACCGCTTACACTCGTCGTGGGCTATTGTCAAAGCCCATTCACAGAGTGATTGAGTGCAACGGCGGGAGTCTGGCGCATCTTCTCTACGGCATTTGTCCACCCGTATTCGGCGGATCTGTCGGATCCACATCCGGGTTGGTGGGCGGAAGCGAGCCCGACTTTGTCAATAGCCCTACTCCGTACTATGACATCTCGAGGTGTCGGGTAGGGAGTAACCTTCTTTGCCTTTTGAGGTAGCTCGATGGCGAATAGCCAAAACAGCTAGAAATCATTTTGGGCGGGTAGCTTTGACTCCGTAGGATTTGGCTTCTTGGGCTTTTGGCCTCGAGCCGATTGAAGTTATAAGTAGGCGGATAGCCTTAACCCGTAGGATTTGTCTTCTTGGGCCTTTGACCTCGACTTGTTTGAAGTTATAAATGGCGGATAGCCTTAACATCGTAGGATTTGGCTTCTTGGGCCTTTGGCCTCGAGCGATTGAAGTTATAAATGGCGGATAGCCTTAACTTTGTAGGATTTGGGCTTGGGTCTTTGGCCTCGAGCCGATTGAAGTTATAAGTGGGCGGATAGCCTTAACCCGTGGGATTTGGCTTCTTGGGCCTTTGGCCTTGAGCTCATTGAAGTTATAAATGGGTGGATTGCCTTAGCTTCACGGGGTGTATGCAATGGGCGGATCGCCTTGGCGATTCAAATTTGCATTGAGGCGAGTAGCCTAACCATTTGATTTGGCTATTGAATCTTTGGTGACTAGCCGATTCAAGTGGTAATCTCGGGGCGGCCTTCTTGTCCACGTGTTGTTCATTGGATCGATTTGAGATGGTTTCTTCCTACCGCTTTTTGATGTGACAAGCGATGCGACTGCTACATGCCACGATTGGCTATGGTCATTTTGATTCTGCGCCGTAATTATGGCGATTTGAAATTTGAAACTCGGAAGTCCCACCCTTAATCTCGTCCGTTAGATTAAAGGCATCTTGGCCATCGGATCCACACTCCCGGCTATATAAAGGCGGATCCTTGACCTAAACACTTTACGAATCCTCTTCTCCGACAACGGTTTAAAAGTGGTTCGGCGGTGAAGGTACTCGGCAAGGCGACTTGTGGCATGGTTTTAAAGATCGTTCCCTTCTTCTCTATTTCCTTTGTGTTTTCCTTTGATCGTTAGGTAAAGCTGTCCTCTATTCCGGTTTCTCATGTTTTGTAGGTAGCCTCGTCGTATTTTTGTTGTTTTCGATGATAGTGTATGTACGAGTTCTTGCCGAGTTTGAGTCTGTGGATATTTCGGTTGCCTTCAATGTTTGTCCACGAGTTTTGAATTTAGCCTCCTTATTGTGGCCTTTGATTTTTGCCCTGGTGTTGCAATTGCTTGATTACGAGCACTTCCGTTTAGTGTCTTTACCCATGATTTTGGGGTCTTGCGTCTTGATGTGAAATGAAGGGCCAGGCGGCGAGATGAAAATGGTTCATCTTGGCACGACTTTGGTATCCTTGGTGATGCTTATCCGCCTCATCCGCTTTGTTTTGCGGGATGTCTCGGGCGGCGATAGCGAAAATGATGGTGTCGCGGTTACGCCTCGAGGGGATGATGAGGCGAGCTCTAGCGGATGGCTAGCATTGAAAATGAGATGGTTTTGGTCGGCCCGAACCGTCTCGAGATGGAGTGCCAAAAATCCGTTGTTCATAAATTTGTTACCAAGCGAGCCAAACCCAAGAAGGCCACGTCGAGGGTTCTTAATAGTGCCGCTAGGACCCGAGTTCCGCGGAAGGTAGTGGCGGCAAAGTCGGTGATGAAGAGGGTAAGCGGAATAATACTCCCGGACCCAACAATCACGAGACCGTACGCGAGGAGAAGTCGATGCATTTATTATGGACAAAGAAATCAAAAGCCAATGGCCCGATATCCGTAGGAGCCTTCTTTGCCTCGGGGACCTTCACTAGTTATAACATTTCCCCGACTATCTTTTTATCGGTTCCCCAGCAGTCCGGCCTTTGCCCGACCGAGACAAAGAGTGTCTGGGTGAGTGATGCTCTTGTGGGCGTTGATCGGCGAGGCGGCGTCTTGCGGCGGGCGGCCTCATACTGTTTTACGATCACTTTGTATTGGGGTTGCGTCCGCCTTTCGATCCTTTTTTTATGGAAGTGATGGAAAGGCTGGCCACCCTACCCTGTGATTTCATCCGTGAAGAAAATCTCGACTTTCATTATTCTATGCCGAATGTTGAATCATGAGCCTACCCTCCCTGTGTTCCTGAGGGTTTATACTTTTAGGAAGTCCGTGACGAAGATCCTTGTGATACTCGCAATCTGTTGCTAGTCCGGACTAAAGTCAATGCGTGCTGACTATTTAACTAGCTCCCTGGGAAGGTGAAGGATTTGGGAACAGCAGCGTCTGATCATTGAGTCCGCCATGGGTTGGCTTTTCCCAAGTTTGAAGTGTGGCCCAAGAGGAGGTTGAATTCAATCACGGTGCCTAAAGTGCTTGAGATGGATGAACATGAGCTAATCAACAAGATTTACAATCTGCTTTCGGATGGGGCAGTGCAGTCGAGGAGAGGACTTTTCATTTGGAGGTCCTTGATTGATATTTAGCGACCTTATAGTGCTATGTTTGGTATCCACGGCTCGGCCTCGGCGAGTCATTTGTGGTTGAGCCATCGACTCTGCTATATGACAAAGATAGGTATGCGGAATGCCATCATTCCAAGACCTACCCATCCAGGTGCCAGGTTTGTTTTGGAAGATCGGGGGACCGCTAAAATAAAGATCGACATAACGTTCATCATTTTGGCTTCATCATTTATTAGTGATCTCTGTGTTTGTTTTGCAACTTTATAGCGACTCCTTGTCGCACCGGGAAAGATGGTTGATCTGATTGATGATAGAAGCGGCTCGGTTGCTAAAATCATGAAGAAGACAAGCGAATGAAGCTTTGTTGGCTAAAACCCATGAGATGTGCGACTTAAGGTGTCGGCTGTCACGTTGTCTGCGATGCCGCCTCGCTTGGCGAACCTCACGAGTGTTGAGGTGGGGGCTGCCGAAAAAGAAAGAGGAGCCGTAAAGGCAAAATATTTTCTTTGGGGTAGCCGATGAAAAAGAAGTCGACTTGGGGTGTCCTCAGAGAAGCGAGAAAGCGATGGACCGGGGTGGTCTTTGTGGTTGTGGCCGTGTTTGAGGTTGCAAATTTGGTTCTATGTGGCATTTGGACCCCTGAGGCGATTCCTCGCCGCTTTCTTTGTGATCGAGCGGCCGATAGCCCAAGCAAACCCAGGGGCGAGGGCATGAAAAATCGGTTGTCCACTTCTCGAACATTACCACCTGCGGTTCTAAGAGGTCTGTTGGTGCTCGGGGTCTCCCATTTGTATAGATGGAGAAAGGGTTTCTTTGAGAAACCTTTGGTGTTGAGGGGGCCGGGAAGGTAGCCATTTGCCATTCTTTGATATGCTACCTTTGAAGAACTTGAAGTTTACTCTGCTTGATGAGGCCGCCAGAAGCGGCATGTGGGTCGTTGCATTATTTCTCACTATGTGCGAGGAGGATGTAGTTGCTTCGTCTGTGACTACGAGTTCATCAAATCAGTCTCAGCGCCTGGCTGGTGCCTATGGGTTGTTAGGAGTTTTTGCGAGCCAGGTATGTGATTTCCATTTTGTTCAAGTTTTTCTATGGTTTAAGAGTCCACATCAGTGATGTTTTCCTCTTGACTTGGGCCCGAGCTTTTCGATCTGAGCATGAACATATCTTGCCAGGCCGAGCTTCAACTGTGAATTATAACTTGGAGGTGGCGCTGAGGATGGCTGGGGAGAAGACCATCGAAGAAGAGAAGAGAGCCATATGGGCTGAGAAGTAGTCTGACGATGCTCAGGCCGAACTCATCCAGCTTCGTGAAGCGAGCACGGCTTGTGACAAGAGAGCCCAAGAGATCGGTGAGTCGCTGAAGTCTATTGAGGCTCAGAGGGATGAGGTCGCGTCCTAATATATGGAGAGCCAGAAGAGAATCAGTCTTCTTGAGTTGGGTGAGTGGCCGACAAGGATTTGCGAAGCATCTTGGGAGTTGCGGATTGCTCGGGAGCAATACTACGATCGAGGTTTCTTTCATGCTACCCGATCCTTGAGTCAATCTGCGTTCGATGATGGAAGCGGTGGAGATAGAAGGCTGCTTTGGTGAGGATGGATAGCGGCGCCGAAGATGATGGTGGAAACCCTAAGGGCGTATTTGTTCACAAAAGGAGAGTCCCGGGCGAGCCGGCACCCCTCAATTCGGTGATGACTTTACGAACTTGGTTGGAGATAATACCTTGACCCCCGTCTTTTGACAAATGAACTCAGATTTTCTTTGGTTGTAATTTCACACACTTTTTGGCTTGGCCTTTTGGATTTTTCTTCCGAACTGTCTTGATTTGTAATAACTTCATTAATCTCCACTTTGTGTTTTCATACTGTGTTGCTTGAAATATTTGTCTTTGAAGTTCTTTATTGCTTTTGGGTATTCATAGCCCCTTATTTTGGTGAGGTTGAGAGCCGCTTTGTATCGAGTCGCCAAAATGACATGCGAAACGAATCCATAGATTAAAATTTTAAGACTTACGGCCCTCTTATTTTGAATGAGGTCGCATGCGCTCATTGAAATAATGACAAGAACAAAGGGCTTGCTCTAAATTCTTTGATCGTCGAAACTTTAGTCAAGCGAATCGAAATAATCTGTGCCCCCTTGTTTTAGTGAGATCCGAGTCACCATTACGCGTGGATGCGGATTGAAACTATAAACTTCACGGCAAACGGCAGAAGATTCTACGGGACTGCTTTAAAATTTGGTGCGGCCCCCGCTTTGTGCGTGTCGATGATACATGGGCGGACACATTCAAAGCGACCGAATTCCCAATTGTAAAGTCTACCCATTGCCGGCTTTTACGACGCGTTACGAGGCAATGCTTACCATACGGTCGACTCTCGTCCTTTGACCATTTCGGACATTTTTAGGATCGTGCTTGTAGGGGGAGCGGTGCTGATAACTGTTCCGCCATTAATGCTTATTCAAATTTTGAAATCCGAACCGACCTTCAATTTTGGCCATTTGATTTGTTTTATTTCAACCGTTGGATCATTTATCTTGTGCTATAAAATGGGGTGAGCTTTATTCTCCTTTTGCACACATCATCTTTCTTTTTTCTTCCTTCCCAAAACATCTTTGAGTTTTGTTCCTCTGCAACTATGGCCAACTTTGGTGACTCCTTTCTTTCTTTCACACGGTGCTCCCCTTAGCTATTGCTAACTTTTCTCGATTTTCAATCGGCTTCCCTGTTGGTAGAAAGGGGTTGAACTTTCGGAAGATCATTTTCTTGAGTGTGGCGTGTTGCTCATCCCGAGGTGGAGTTACTTTTACGAAGGCACCTCGATGGCCATACTAACGCCCGACCGCGGTGCGGGAGTGCTATTGTGCATTGTCGATAGTAGTTTTAACCGACAACGCTACTACCGTTGTTCCCCTCGGAAGTCAATGTAGCCATTAGCCACTGCCATTATCAATGAGTTCTTCAAATTGCACGATCACCCGCCAAATCGTGCATTATGAGATGGTTTGGGGTCTCTCGGCGAGTTGAGGAGGCGCATCTATGGGGTCGTGGCACATAGGCGCTTGATACCGGGTGCTTGGGACCCTTTACCAAATGGTTATGAATCAGAGATGCTCCAGGCCAACCGGGAGTGGAAGAGGTTTATCAATTCTCGGGTGTTGCCTCGTTTGATGCTATGGAAATATCGGAGGCGAGTCGAATCTCTAAGCGATCTTACGGGCCGATGATAACGTCAATGTTGATTGAAATTCTTTGGTCTACCGGGAGATGCCGTTCTGCTTGAGACAGAGACTACATGGGGCTATCCTCTTTCTAGGTTGATTTCCGCTTTGTGTCCGCCTTACCGGGATACTGTTTCTCGTAGCGACATGGTGGTGCCGCCACACGCAAATGTTGAGCTTGCACTTGTCGTTTCGGACTCACTGACAGATGACTCTAACTTTGATTAGCTTTAGGTCTTGTTTCCTTCCGCTCTTGTAAAAATCAACCTTGGCAGCCATTGTTTTATATAATGAAGTTGTCTTTTTTTTCCATATTGTGTTTGCTTCCCTGTTTTTGTATTTGCCTCAATTTTTTTTTCTGAATTTGAGTTCACTTGCGGCCCCCGTTCCCTAGCGCGGTGAGAGAGCCCTTGAAAAGGAAACAAAACATGATCGTGGGTGAAAACAACTCTTCCATATCCGACAATGGCCCCCTTATATTGATGGGGCCCCTGATTATTGTTGGACTCGGCTGAGACGGTTTGGTTTCTCGAGGATCACGAAACCTTATAACTCTATTCAACCGATGCTTTTATGACCCCTTATCCAACCAGCGCATTTATATTTGCTCTTTTGAAGCATCGGCTCGATTCTTGTAGAGACTTGAATTCGAATGTTTGTGAGTCTAACCTTCCCGCCTTTTGATTTTTGGGTCTATAAAATGAAGATGTTTCCCTCTTCTTACTCACTTGCGACTTTTACTGGACATCCTTCATCCTTCTTGAGAAATTTCTTTCATCCACCCCGATCTTTTGAAAATTTCATCATGTCTTACGATTCTTCAAGTCGAGGTTCCAACTCTTTTGAGCCCATTATTAGAGAAGAATCCTCAGGCTGCTTCCGGCTCACCGCCTCTCCGGTGGCCATGGATACTTTCCTGACTTTCTTTCTGTCGGGGTCAGCCCGGTGGAGGAGGCTCAACTTTGTGCCGTGTTAGTCCAGTCATCGGGCTATGATCAGCGCCAATTGTTGGATGCATTTTGTCACCACACCGGCCGGGTATATAACGACCCTGGTGCATGAGTTTTATGTCGCCTATTTGAGAAGCGGGCATGTTGATAGCACCACCACCGTTTCCATTCATGGGGTGACCGTGGATTTTACCCGGCCGCCATAAAGACTTTTATGGCCTTCCCAATCTGCGAGATTATCGGACCTTTTGGAATCTCGAGGACATGGTGGCTATTATACTATCGGTTCGGCGCCTTGAGTTTTACGTCGAGAATGAGTGGATGGATGGCATAGGCGTGGCAGTGGAAATCTTTGAATCGGGAGGAGAGAGAGTGGGAGCGCTTCTGTACACTCGGGTCTTATATGCACGATTTCAAGGAGGTCACTAATACTAAGCCATTTGTTCTCTCGCCCTTCCGAAACCTCAGGCGACCATCAACTTGAAGGATGCGGGTTCTTAGATCTAAGCGAGTTAGATCTAGCGCGATGGATGGATCACGATTTATGTATTACAATACATAAATAAAGATTTAACTACTACAAGGGGTTAAGGACATGTTACCAATAGTAGGAAGAGAAGCCAAGATCTTCCGATGTGTTCTCAAATGGCGGTTGGTGGACACCCTTCTTGATACGAACCTCCTCGATATGCAACACCAAGAAAAACTTAGAGTGTTTCTTCTTACAAACCCAAGACAAGAGAAAACTAATTATTTCTCTCTTTTTCTAAGGTGGTAGAATTTTGCCAATGTTACAAGGCTTGGGAGAACTCTCTTTATATAGGAGAGTAAACCTTGTCCTCAAGGATTAAATAATTAAGAGATAATTATTACATTAATCCTTTATTCCAAATAAAGATAAATAAAATGATTATCCCAAACAAATTAGGATAAATCATATTATTATCTAATATTCCATGAATTATCATTTAACAAATAAAAGATAAATCACATGTCAAATAATTATCAAGAAAACTAATTTCTCTCTAGTTATCATCAATATTGGCGCCACTTTTAGGGTCATAAGCCCACATAAAATGTCTTTTATGTGTATTATATTATTTAGCCCAACTAAATAATATTCATGCATATCAATTAATTAGCTTGACCAATTAATTATTCACGAGGCCCAAATAACAAGATTATTAGTCCGAATTACGAAGCCACATCAGGGGACCATGGACCTATAACGGTAGCTCAATAATTAATTATTCATCGAACCGAATAAGCAATTAATTATTAATTCGGGATACATACCATAAACCGGCCCGAACTCTACCGATTCTGGATGTATACTTATACTCAACCCGTAGAGTGAATAAGCGTGCATTGATATAATCACTACATATGGATTAACCCTCCATGCATTGTATCCATTATGAGTGGGATATCTCCGTAAACCCGACATAGAATATCTTATCCTTATTTACCATTAACCCCACGATGATCAATTAGTTCACATATCGACTAGTGATCAATTAGTCTAATATGAACTCCGGGATCGATCACTTTCTTAAGGCTAACAAATAAGGAATGTGTCTCTACTTCCAGCGAGGAAGGAATGGATTCCATGTCTATGAAAATCAGAACTACTCACTCATCTGGAGATAGTGCCAATGAGAAGTGGCTTGGAACACATATTTAAGTGAACCGTAACTAACACATCAAACACTACCCCGGGACAAGCAGCACCCTGTGATCACCTCAGGATTAAGGTTGATCCATATATGATCATCTAATGATTTAATAAGATTTTCGATTACGGAATTATATCGAGAAATTCAGATTCATCGGTCGATCCAATATGAGCGCCATCATATATAAATGCCCCGCGTAGGTACCCTCTACCGGCAGTCCGGATAAGACTATCACACCCTAGGTGTTACAGGTGCATTATTGGTGTTTTAATCAAGAGACCACTAAACTCGATTAAGTTCACCACGGACTAATGATTTAAGCATATCTCCACTAACTCAATCCTCACGTGTAATCCATACACTAAGTTAAGTGGTTCTGTCTGAGATATACTTAGGGTTTCATGGTGTATTACTTACAAGCACAAAGCAAGTAATAAGGTGAGATAAATTCTGTCATCCATTATTAAAAACAATTACACAAATTGTCTTTCGGGCACTACACTAACAATCTCCCACTTGCACTTGCGAAATGACAAGCAGCGATTGTTTTTAGAGCACACCCTTTCTCATTTATTCACAACACTCTCCCACTTGCTCTAAAAGCGGATGAGACATTTCCATCGAGTGCCGTACCCTCCAAGCACTCGACTTTGTACTGCGATTAGTTAGGTTGTCGACTCGAGGCGATCTTTAGGATTGAAATGTTGTCGGTCCATCCAATCAGCGGTACTCTCTCAACATGCTTTTGACTTCTTGTGGTGAGAAGATCCTTCTAAGCTATCTCTTCTTTGTTTTTCACGATGAAGTGATATCGACTTATCAGACACTGGAATTACTCACAGAACAAAAGGAAATTCTAAGCACTATGAGTAAACACTGAGCCCGAGATGAACTTAATGATCATCCTTAATTTGACTACAAGTCAGAATCAGTGTAGTCAACCATATTCAAGTTTGCCCCTGAATATACAAGCATATGATTCCTCGTTCTCTAAAGATAATTGAGGACGTACTAAACCGCTACTTATTGCTCAAATCCAAGATTCGATTGCAATTGACTCGTGTTAAAGTGACTTGCCCTTATCCGGAGACTCTATCCATTTTCTCTTTATCCGAAGATTTGGAGAATCATTCCTGAGAGGTAGGGTAGGACTACTCTCGATGAATGCTGCAACCGTATATGCATAATCATCTTATTCAATAAGATAGGTGGGATAGCCAATGACTCATTGATGTATGATAAAAATATAACTATATTATATGACTTTTTATATCGTATTTACGATAATATCGTATAAATTCTATAAAAATATATCTAAAAACTCATAAAAATCTAAATCGTTATAATTTTAGTAAAACTTATAGTTTTGTGGTGAATTCTTGTGGCTCGTGTTTTATTTTTTTGAGTGCGTGTGATGGAAAACTGAAGAATTAAAATCGAAACAGTAGAAAACCGAAGAAAGATATTTTTCAAAGTCCGGCCCGAACCGAAAAAACCCGGCCCGAGCCGGAATCTCTCTGCCACCCAGCCACATGGACTCGGCGGAGAGAATGCAGCATTCGACCGGCCCGCGCGTCTTGACCGACCAGCGCCCGACCTTATACCTCGACCTATAAATCTGAGATCAAATGCGAAATTTGTAGGGAGGTACCAATATATATATCACTTATATATATATATATATATATATATATATATATATATATATATATATATATATATATATATTATCTTTATTTAGTTTTAGTTACGTAAATTTAAGTAAGCGGCATTACGCGAAATAATAATGTAGTATAAGTATCGTTGTAATACTTAGAAGGATTATCAAGGCTCGTTGTTGCTTAAGGAGTTGTTATTTCCGGAAAATACGGCTCTGACGCTACAATTGTAATCCGGTAACTTTTTAATGTATTTATGTTTGTTTGTTGTTATTAGTATCTATATATTAGTTATAATGATATTAGGCTAACTCTATATCTAGCCAAGATATGAAATTGAATTAGTTTTATTTTTTTCTAGGGAAATAGATGATGACTATGTTAAAACTGAATTAAAATCGATTATACTGAATCTCTTTCTATTTGCGCTTAATGAAAAGTTAAAATTGAATTAGCTACTCGATTTAACAAGAATCGTAACCTAATGATGAAGCCGACCGAGAGAAGTTAGGATACGCGATCATGAATAGAAAGACCGGAGGGTAAAATTGGCGTCGACAAAGCGCAATCCTATTTCCTACCGGGGCGATTTGTCCTAGAAAAACAAATCTTATTGAAAATTGGACTCAAGAGATTATCACGTTAAAATCACTGTTTAATTGAGCAATACTCAAAATACCGGCCGTATGACAAAGCGGAGTTCCCGAGCTTGAGGATGACATTAGAGGCGAGAGGACTTTTGGCATATGACAATTTCATACGCTCGTGTGAGGAGGAGTTGTCTAGCTTAGGAGTACACGGTTTATATATAATTGATTAACCTTAAAATAAGGAAAGATCAAGCACATCTATTTCTACTAAAGAATCTTGATTGTTGACATGTTCTTGGCTAGTTTTAATAATATTACTAGTATTTATATCCTATATATTGTATTGGTACCAATATATATATATATATATATATATATATATATATATATATATATATATATATATATATATATATATACATTTTAGTTTTATGCATTTATTTCTTGTTTTAATTTTATTTCTTGTTTTACGATTTACTAAAAAGGAAAAGCTGCGACTTAGATTGAGTTAATAACGACTTCTTGGTGTTTAACCACACTTTGAATTAGATTTTCATTTCCACGAGGATACGACTGACTCACCGAGACTAGAACTACAATTTGACCCGGTACATTTCGGTAAGGATTGTATAGCCTAGAAAAGCGTCCGTCGACCTTACGGCGCCGTTGCGAGGGAAGCAGCAGCTAATTCATTGTGTCTATGGTTTACTACTTGTATTAGCTAAAAATTCTCGAGGATAAGTCAACACTCTTCTTATCACATTTCTTTTTTATTTTTCGTTTGGTACCTACCTTATAGGTAAGTTACCAATTTTACTACTATCTTTTTGAGTTATTTTACATTTTGATAGTTGATGACCCGGAAATTTGTAAGGCCCACTCACTCATATAAGCTGACATAAATACTTACGAATGCGATTAATGTTAGGTGTGATGCCGAAAGACAATTTTGTAATTGTTTTATTTAATAAATGAAATGATATTATTATTCATATTTATTATTCTCATATTCACCGATGTGACAATAGTATTTACACTCTGAGAAAATCCTAAAGTATATCGTTTATGTAATCACTTAACTTTCGGTGTATGGTATATACGGGAGGATTGAGTTAGTGAAGATGTACTTAAAATACAATTAGCCCGTAGTGAAGTTAATCGAAGTATCGGGTCTCTCCTTTTAACGTGCTATTAATGTGCCCGAACACAATAGATGTGATTGTCTTATCGGACTTTCGGTTAAAAGCGAACCTAATGGGGCATTTATATATGATAGATATATCATATAAATTTGGACCGATTTGATTAGAGTTCACGATATAATTCCGTGTCGAGTATTCTTATCGAATCAATGGATGATCATATTTATGGATATATCTTAATCTGAGGTGATCACGATCAAGCTGCTTGAATCGGTATGAAGTTTGACTTGGCGGTTAAGGATTACACCGAGTCTGTAGTGCGAATTACCCCGTCTTGGCATTGTCTTGGATTGAGTGAGTAGTACGTGTTATCACAGAGATCGGAATCCATTCCTTCCATTTACGGAAGTAGATAAGCAGATTCCTTATTTGTTAATCCTAGAAATTGATCGATCCATGGAGTTCATATTGCGATTAGCTACGGTGAGTTGTATGAATTAATTGATCACTAGGGGTTAATGGTAAATAAGGATAAGAGGTTCTAGAAAGGGTTAACGGTAACTTCCCGATTTAGAATGAGCGATCATGGAGGATTAATCCATAAGTAATGATTATATCAATGGGCGCTTATTATTATTCTCGTGAGGAGATAAATATAATCTCATAATCGGAGGAGTGCGATCACGGGATTATGGTGGCATATTCTGTGATTGATTTATCGAATATAATTATTACATTCGTAAGATAATTATTTATTTGATTTATCGGACGCGATTATTAGTCCATGGTCCCGGCGTGCCTCTAATATAGCATAGCTATTCTCGGACGTCGAATCACGATAATATTAATTTAGTTCTTGTTGGACTTTATTAAAGCGATATGTGAATTAATTGTTTAGTTGGACTAAATAATTAAATCACGGAAAAGACATTTTAAGTGGACTCGGCCGAATTGGTGTGTTGACTTTTTGACCAAGTTGGTCAAATGTAGTAAAAAACGTGTAACCTTTTTTGGGGTTTGCATATGGCGCATTTTTGTGTCATTATTTAATTATTGGGAAATTAGTTTTCTTGGATAATTATTTGACATGTGATTTATCTTTTATTTGTTAAATGATAATTAATGGAATATTAGATAATAATATGATTTATCTTAATTTGTTTGGGATAATTATTTATTTATCTTTTATTGGAAAAGGATTAATGTAATAATTATCACTTAATTATTTAATCCTTGGAGGCTAAGTTTTCTCTCTCATATAAAGAGAGTTCTCTAAGCCTTACAACACAACAAATTTCGACATCTCCTTAGAGAGAAGAAGTGAAAAATTCGGCCAAGGGATTAGGAGGAAAATCTTGGAGATTTTTCGGGTAGCATATCGGAAGGATTCGAGGCGAGGATTTCCTTCCACGGGAGTTGCTTGGATCACACGTCACGGAAGATCGTGGTGCTCTTCACACCTTGTTCGTTCTTTCTATTGCGGTTCTTCAACTTGGATTTTGAGATCAAGAGGTATGTTCTACAACCCTTGTAGAGTAGATCTAGTTATTTTATTACGTGTAATTTATAGATCTAGATCCTTAAAATCGCTTCATTTGTGGATGATATTACTAATAGTTAAGAGTAGAGAGTAAGCGTGGTCATACTAGTCGGAAATCGACAAATCATCATCAAATCGAGAAACTAGAATGGCGAAATCGGTGATGAAACACTGAACAAGGGATTGTACATGCCCGAGGACATGGACAAAACCTTAATCGAGAATCCACGATACCAAATTACGAATCTAATAATAGAAATAATCGAATCGAACCGAGAATAATCATAATAATCTAACCTACCAAACCCGAGACCTATCATGATCAAACCGTAAGAAGAAACAGGACTAATAATCCAATTCATTTACCAAATGAAGGAAGCGAATAATTTGAAATAAAATCTCATCTTTTTGGTTTAATTGACACAAGAGCCCAATTTCTAGGAGAGGATGATGAAGATCCACATCATCATCTCTATCTTTTCAAAGAATTGTGCAATACAGCCAAAAGTCAAGGTGCTCATCGTGAATTAACGAGGATGTCTATGTCTCCTTTTTCTTTAAAAGGAAGAGCACGAGATTGGTTTATGTCACTCCCACATCATTCATTGACTAGTTGGTAGGAGATTCAAACCGAGTTCTTAAAGCGATATTTTACTCTAGTAGAAATTTGGAATTGAAGGTCGAAATTGCTAACTTTAGACAAGGATCGAAGAAAGCGCTTGGGAATGCTTGGGAAAGATTTAAAAAACTATTAAGAGCTTGTCGATCATGGTTATTCCTTAGATATGCAAATCCAACTTTTCTATATCGTAAACTAAGGAAAGACTCACATGTAGGCGTTGATCATGCATGTGGTGGTTCTTTAATGATGAGTGAAGCCCAATTAGTTTACGATGCTATTGAAAAGATTTCCAAAAATAACCGAATGTGGGAAACCGGTTCTAGCACAAGAAAAGTAGCATTTGCGAGGAGAATGTACATCGAATCTGAAGTTCTAGTACACTTGGAGAATTTGAGTAGGAAATTTGTTGGGTTACAAGCTAGTAAGAATATTAACTCGGAAAATAATTTAACAAATGACTACTCAAATCATGATAATGCATCATTAGGGAAAGAAGAACCAGAAGGATATTCAAGGGAGGAGGTGAGTTTTTACAACGACATAAGAATTTGAACAAGCGCGTATTCAAACTCGTTTAATGCTATTAGAAGAGATCACCCTACTTTTCGTTAGTCGAAAACCCTAGTAAGCAAGGCCAACCACCGTATCCAGTTCAATATAAGAATTCATATAGTAATCAAGTCTATCAAGGAGATACCACGAATCAGAACACTGCAATCATTGCATAGATCATATCAACAACATACTACTCAAAGTATACGGTCACCCAAAGTTCAACTCAACTTTGAAGGAGTTGATAAATGGGAGAAATTAATGGAGAACATGATGGGTGTAGTATCTACTCAAGCTCAAAATGTAGAAACTATGATAACTTCTATAGAAGTGCAGTCACTAAGGATATGAGTGCGTTGAAAACATCCATGAGTGGACATGATACCGGAATGAGAACTATAGAAGCATCAATAAGGAATATGGAAGATCATTTCAGTAGTAGAAGGAGAGCGAAAAAAGCAGTAGACCTCAGGGAGGATTACCAAGTAATCTTGAAAGAAACCGAGAGAGGTAAATCTTTATTATTCTTAGGAGTAGAAAACTTTGTGGAAGTGCAGACAGAAAACTCGGGAGATAATGAAGTAGAGAATGATTTAAATGGTAAAATTGAAACGAATATAGAAACCTCAGATGAACTTGAATTCACTAATGAAGAAGAAGAAATTATTAAAGATTTCTTAAGACAAAATAGTACTGTTGAACCTGAAAGTAAGAATGAGGAATGGGTCAAAATCCCTAGGATTCTAAAAAATTCAATGGACAGTGACCTGAGAACCTTATTTAAGGAACATGTTAGAGGAAACAATACTGAAGAAAAGAAGGAAGAATTGCCAATAACCGAAAAAGGAAAAATTGATACAAGGGATGTTTCAAAGAAAAGATCGAATGATAATGAAACATGGCGACAGTTGATTCTCAAAGATTTAAGGAAAAGGAAAAAGAAATTAACCGGAACCAAAGGTTATAGATTTGGAATCTTTACCTTACCCACCAAAGGATCAAATTAAAAGATAAAAGCGATAAAGTATGCTCGTTTCCTTGATACTTTTCGTCATATCCATGTCAATATCCACATTATCGAAGCCCCTAATCAACATGCCTACCTATGGAAAGTTTCTTAAGGATATCCTATCAAACAAAAAAGGTTAGAAGAATATGAGAATATATGCCTTAATGGAGAATGTTACGCAATACTTCAACATAAGTTACCTCCTAAACTTAAAGATCTGGTAGTTTTACCATTCCATGTGAGATTGGAGGATTTATGTTTTAAAAAGTACTATGTGATCTCGGAGCAAGTATAAATCTCATGTCTTATGAGGATTACGAGGAAACTAGGCATAGGACTGACTTACAAATCTTGAAATGACCCTTGAGGATGGAAGATAGATCGATTAAACATCCTAAAGGAGTCATCGAGGATGTGTTGGTTAAAGTAGACAAATTTTACTTCCCGGTGGATTTTGTAATAATGGAAATGGAAGAAGGATATTCGGCGCCAATTATTCTAGAGTCGTCCATTTCTAGCTACGGGAAGACCATTAATCGATGTTCAAAAGGTGAATTGATACTAAGAGTTAACGAAGATGAAGTTTCTTTCAATATCTTCAAAGCTATGAATCATCCATACAAATCACCAGAATCATGTTCGTTTATAGATGAGATATCTACATTCTATGATGACCAATTGCTAGATTATAAAGATAGAATAGAAGAATGTTTGGCATTATCTATCTATAAAGAAGATGAAAATGATACTGAAATGAGAGAAGTAATCCTTTATCTTAATAAAGGGTATTTTCCTAAGCATCCATGGCATAAGTATTTGGAATTAGAACTAGAAGGACAGTTCTAAAACCTTTGTAGAAGATCCACCAGGAATGGAATTGAGAACACTTCCTTTAAATCTTAAGTATGCTTTTCTGGAAAATAATAATCTACTTCCGATTATTATTTCATCAACCTTAACAAATGAACAAGAAGATCAATTACTTAGAATGTTAAGAAATCATAAGAAAGCATTTGGATGGACAGTGGCAGATATTCAAGGAATTAGCCCTGAGATTTGCGTTCATAAGATCATTCTAAATGAAGGAGCTAAACCTTGTATTCAGCCACAACGCCGCCTCAACCCAAATTTACAATCCATTGTTAAGAAAGAGGTTATTAAGCTATTAGAAATGGGGATAATCTTTCCCATATCTGATAGTGAATGGGTGAGTCCGACTCAAGTGGTACCAAAGAAAGGAGGTTTCACGGTAAAAGAAAATGATAAAAATGAATGGATTCCGACAAGGGAAATTACCGGATATCGAATGTGTATTGATTTTAGAAAACTGAATGATCATACTAAGAAAGATCATCATCCACTTCCATTCATAAATGCAGGATGTTGGAGCGATTAAGTGGACATAAATATTCTCTGTTTCCTAGATGGCTATTCAGGCTACTTACGGATATTCATTGCGGCGAGGAGATAGAGAAAAACTACTTTCACTTATGCATGCGGAACTTTTGCTTACAAGCGAATGCCATTTGGTCTATGTAATGCACCGGCTACATTTGAGAGATGTATGATGGCAATATTTTACGACATGGTCGAGAAATTCTTAGAAATCTTTATGGATGACTTTAGTGTTTATGGAGATTCTTTCGATGAATGCTTATCGCATTTAGAGCAGTATTACTGTATTTGTGAAGATACCAATTTAGTGCTAAACCGGGAAAAATGTCACTTATGGTATCAGAAGGAATTTTTCTAGGTCATATAATCTCTGAAGTAGGTATCGAAGTTGAAAAAGCTAAAGTCGAAGTAATTGAAAAATTACCTCCACCAATTAATCTAAGAACTTGAGAGGATTTCTTGGACATCTTTGGATTTTATAGAAGATTTATTGCGAGACTTTTCAAGAAGATAGCAAAGCCTTTAAGTCATTTGCATGAAAAGGAAGTACCATTTAACTTTGAAGATAAATGTGTGGAAGCCTTTCAGGACCTAAAAGCAAGGTTAACTCTTGCGCACGATCTTTGGTAGCACCCATTGGAATTTACCATTTAAAATTATGTGTGATGCAAGTGATTTATTTGTAAGAATTTGTTTTAGGTCAAAGATATAACAAAGTACTCAAAGCAATTTACTATGAATCTCACACATTAAATGCGACTCAACTTAATTATGCAACTACTGAGAGAAAGAAGCTGTTATTGTAATTTTTGCCTTAGATAAGTTTAGATCGTATATCGTTGGATCTAAGGTTATTATCTATACAGACCATTCGGCCTTGAAGTATCTGCTAAGTAAGAAAGATGCTAAACCACGTCTTCTTAGATGGATTCTGTTACTTCAAGAATTTGATATTGAAATTAAGGATAAAAAGGGAGTGAAAATGTAGTAGCAGATCATCTAAGTAGAATGGAAAATGAAGAAGGAAAAGGAAATGAAATACGAGATTCATTTCCGGATGAACAACTTTTTAGGATCGATACTCCCTCAACCATGCAATTATTAAAAGATAAAATACCATCAAAAAAAAATTCACCATGGTTTGAGAATATCGTTAACTATCTTACCTGTAAGTACATCCCGTCTCACTGGACTTGGCAGCAGAAAAAGAAATTCTTTTACGACTTAAAGTTTTACTATTGGGAGAAACCAGATCTTTTTTGAAGATGTTCGGATGAAATAATCAGAAAATGTATTCCTGATAATGAGATTTTAAGTGTTTTTATCTTTTTGTCATGATCGTGAGGCAGGGGGTCATCATGGAGGATGGGAAACTGCTTTTAAAGTTTTACAATGTGGTTTTTATTGGCCTACAATAATAAAGATGCGTATAAATATGTAAAATCTTGTGAATCTTGTCAAAAATGGGGAAACATATCTAAAAAACATAAAATGCTGTGCAACCGATTTTAGAATGTGAATTATTTGATGTATGGGGTTTAGATTTCTTGGGACCTTTCCACTATATCATTTGGAAAAAGATTTATTCTAGTAATGGTTGATTATGTCTCGAAATGGGTAGAAGCTGAAGCTCTTCCCACTAATGATACCAAGGTGGTGCTGAGGTTCCTTAAAAAGAATATATTTACAAGATATGGCACTCCGATGGCTATCATTAGTGATAGAGGTTCACATTTTTGCAACCGACCATTTACTAAAATAATTGAGAAATATGGTGTAACTCATAAACTAGGAACACCCTATCATCCGCAAACTAGTGGACATGTAGAGGTGTCTAATAGAGAAATTAAAAGAATCGTGGAGAAAACAGTGGACTCAAATCGTAAAAACTGGGCAGAAAGACTAGATGATGCATTATGGGCATACAGAATAGCCTTTAAAACACCAATTGGTTGTTCTCCTTATAAATTAGTTTTTGGTAAATCTTGTCATCTCCCTGTTGAATTAGAACACCGAGCTTTATGTGCTATTAAATTCCTAAATTTTGATCCTAAAGCTGTTGGTGATCATAGGTTACTTCAGTTAACAGAACTGGAAGAGTTTCGACTCGATTCTTATGAAAATGCTCGAATCTACAAGGAACGCACGAAAGCTTTCCATGACAAGAAAATCTATAGTCGTGAGTTCCATGTAGGTGATCGAGTACTTTTATACAATTCACGTTTAAAGTTGTTTCCGGAAAGCTTAAATCTATATGGATGAGTCCATACGGTGTAACTAAAGTTTATAAGTCCTGAGTCATTGAACTAAGCGATGGAAAAACAACTTTCATAGCCAATGGCCACAGGTAAAATTATTAAGAAGGCGAAGGGTACGAAAAGAAGAAATATTATTGCTTAATGACCTCCAACAAATTAAGGAAGCGAGAATTCTAAACTCACCGATTACGGGTACTATCTTTTAATTCACTTTTTAATATGCAATTTAATTAGTTTAGTCTTTTACGGATGAGCGTTAAAGAAGCTGGAATGCCTTTTATAGATAGAATAAAAGTTTTTATTTTACTTTTAAAATTAGGTTTAGATAAAGATGTTGCCTTTAGAATAGAAGCCTTAGTTTTTAATTTGAACAAGGAGCTGTTACGCGAAATCAGAGAAAGAGATCTTTGTAATGGAAAATCGAGAAGTGCTATAAAGAGAATGGCAAGATTTCTAATGAGATGTAGAATCTGTGGAAAAAGTGAACATAATGGAAAATGTGGAGACAGCACAACCAAATCCCAGGATGAATGTTTGAAGGTAATTAAGATGGGAACGACTAGGTGGTTATCCGAAAATCCCGATGGACAACAAAGAGAGAATTCAAACGCATCATTTCTAGGAATTAGGTTGATGGACCGTTATTATAGAAATCTTGAAGATTTAAGGATGATAGGAGTAGAATTAGATTAAGTTTTATGTTTTTTTCGAAAAAAAAAAAAAATTAAAATTTTCAAAGATTTCATAAAAATTTTATGATAAACTTATTTTTATATCATATATATGATTTATATGATATAATTAAGGATTATCATACCAAAAATATTTTTTTTAAGCTTTTATAAAAAATTGTTATAATTTATTTTATCATGAAATAATTTTATGATTTTTATAAAAATGTTTCTATGATATAATTTCAATTATTACACAAAAAAAAAGAGAATCGAGTAATTACTAACGATTCGAGTCGATAAGAGTTCGGTTCGATTCGTTATCTTTATAACCTAAAATATCACAATTCCATCATCTTCATCTTCTTCATTTCTTCAACTCCAAAAAGCCGCCCCACCCCTTTTCCCCTCTTCAAAAATTTCATCACTTTTCACCAAACTTTCTATCCCAAAATACTTAATTAATCATCTTCTCTTCCATTCCACTACATAAATTCATCACTATTGCATACAAGGATAGATTTTGCAAGCAAAGCTCCTCTTTTCAACACTTTCCGGCGACCACCATACATTCCGGCAACTATCTACTTTTTCTAGCTTTATAAGGTAAATATATATATATCAATCAGTTCAATTTTTATTAAGCTTTTAGTTTTATAAATTTTATTTTTGATTATTTTGGTCTAAGTACTTATTAAATTTTGTTGTTTGTTGTTGATTTTTGTTGTATACCCTTATCGTAGATGGCCTCATCATCTAGGAGAACCGCTAAGAAAAGAAAGCCAGATAACCCTGTTGTAGTACCAGTTCATGAACCGCGGCCCTTAAACGAACTCGAAGAAGCCATTTCTTTTGAGAAAACCGCTAGTAATGAAGCTAAGAATGCCTATAATGGACTTTTTAGTAAGTGCGGGATTACTTTAGAACGTAGTATTGATTTTGACTGTGTAGGAGAAGAAGTGAAAAAAATCTTTCAAGATAGGAGTGGATGGAAATTGCAATGGAACACACTTTGGTAACATAAATGTTACAATGGTAGCCGAGTTCTATTCTGTTTTGTCTACTTATGATAGGGCTACTCTTGAAGAAGCGCTATTTATCCCTCTTGGGACGGTTAATGTCACTTTCAATCTGTTATGATTAATACTATTTATGGTTTACGAGATACTTGATGATGATGATTATCATCTTTGTTTGGAATTTAGACTACACGATAGACTCTGGCTAAATCATATGAAGCTCAGGCTGCCTTTGATTCCACAGCAGTATGGAAGGATAATAGGTTTCCTTATGGATGTTGTATAAGGGACATAAGGGCTATTAAGCAATTTATAGGATATAATGTTAATCCTTCGGCTCATCTATGTGCTTATGGTCGGGAAGATGTTGTTTTAGCCTGGCTATGGTTCATGACATTCCAATAAATGCAGGAAAACTAATCTTTACCAAGGCATGTGATTTTGTTAAGAATAAAACTCGAGGGGCGTTTGCCGTTCCCTCAATCTTATATCGCCTTGTGTGATCTTCATGAAGTACCAAAATTACCTCGAGATAGGATTATGTCACCTTGTGCTCCACTTATCGGTCAAAAACTAAGCGCTTTGTGGTAGAATCGATTACAATAACCCAAATCGCCAGCAACAACAACAACCACCACCTCCATCCCATATTCGTACTCCAGCACCTCGAGCTCTGGCGATCCACAGAGCGCATGACCAATTGAGCCGAATAGCCGGATCGAGGCTATGTTTCAAACATATGGTTCGAGCTCGAGCTAGGCGATGCTAATATAGCTTTAGCTTGTGAGCGAGAATAGGAAGTGGGGTGAGGATCTTAGGATTGGCCAAATAGGCCACGAGCTTTCATAAGTGAGATAGATCCCGAGATATGCAGAGATTTACGCTCGTTATCCTCAGTCACGACATTTTTATACTATGCCAGATTGGATTCCACCTATTCCACCACCGATTTTATTCCAGGACTATATGGCGTCATCTCAGGGACGAGGGTGGTATGTTTCTGAGTTCGTTTGATACATCCATGGGCATGGGAAGAGTGACTTCAGTGGTAGATGTGACAGCAGGTCTCAGCTCGTTTGGATTGGAAGGTTCGGTGACGATGACGACTAGGCAGACTCAAGCTACATTTCAAGCATCTACTTCAGCGGATCCACAACAGTTCAACTATGATTTCAGTACGACTCAGTCTCTAGGGGCTGATTTTACTTCTAGTATGTTTGGATCATTTTCAGCTCATTTCGACTCATCTTATGACGAAGATGAGGATTACGATGAAGATGAGTAATTTGAATAAACTTTTCCTATGTTATGATGTATGACGATATACTATGGTTTGATTTTTTTTGTTTTAGACTGTTTGATGCACTCTGTGGGTAGTGCACTTCGTAGTTTTACATTTTTTTACTGTTATTTCTATTTTATTAAACTTTAGCCCCATGTTTTAGACAAAAATACATATTTACACACTGAAAGGACCTGATAGAACATCCTGAAATGCAAAAATCTTTGAACGGGCACTGTAGCACCGCCCCTATGCTGCATCGACCGGCCCGCGCCGATGCAGTGACCTTCTTGAGTTGTTTCCTATCTCTGTTTCTGTCATTTCTATATAAGGAAACAGATGCCTCATTCCTCAAATTGCTAATTCAGTGCATAAAGCTTCTCGTTTTCTTATAAAGACCGTATAAAATGTCCGATCATTTGTCAGTTAATAGTTACTCTCCTCCTCATACCCCAAATTCTGTGCTTCCAAATCCCGAATATTATTATCCAACTTTTCACCCAATACCTTATAATTATATGAACGACTCAACTCCAAATCCTTTTATCAGTAATTTCAATCAGTCACCGGTGCTGATTGAAAAGGGTTTAAATTTTCGGAAAGTAGATAATTGGGCATTCATACGGATGCAAGGTGATGGGTGGGAACGTTTTTGTCGTATGCCAAGAGGAAGTGTTAACGTTACGATGGTTAGAGAATTTTATTCCATGTTGTCAGAAGCTACCACGGTCGGAGCAACACAGACTGTTACAGTTAGAGGTGTTGTTGTTCCTTTCACATCTATTGTCATAAATAGCGTTTTTCATACACCACCTGTCCAAACGTCACCGACTAGTCATTTTGAGTATCAATGGCGTCTTGATACTGCTGCTGGATTCATTAACAAACGGGAGGAATCTTACCAAGTCATATTCTCACAGTATAATAATAATCAAGATATTTCCACCGCTGCCTTACTTCCCCATCTTAGAACGTGGAAACGTTTCATCAATTCCCGAGTATACCCTACTGCTGATTTTTCAGAGATCAGTGATGATGAAATGTTGTTGTTATATGCCATCGCTTGTGGAGCTGTTATAGATTGGGGAGTCTTAATTCAAAAGGCTGCTGTGAGTTTTGCCTTTGGGAGACAACCAAACCGTCAGCCAATGCCTTTTGCATGGTTGATATCCCGAATTATTACTCATTTGGCTAGCGTCTGAGAAAGAGCGACAGATGAAATCTTCCCTGCTCGCCTTCCTCGGGTTGGGATATTACGGTCGGTATCCAGGAGGTTAAATCTAGTGAAGAAGATTAGATGTTTTATGATGAAGAAGTCGGTTAAGTTAAGTAATAATAAGTTAGTTTAAGAAAAAATAAATTAACTTAGTTTCAGTTTTTCTAGTTTTTTAAGTAGTATTTTAGTAGTTAACTTGTACTTTCTTTTAATATTGTAATATATTTGTTTGTTTTTAATTTATTATTATGCTATGCTATATAAACGCTCGTCTGTATGACACATAAAATATTCAACCGTTATAAAATTTATTTTATTTCCTAAACCAATTTTTTACTACTCATTACACATCGAGACGATGCCAATTCGTAAGTAGGGAGTAGAGATTGGCTAGTAAATAAAATGAATTTAGTATATCAATTACTGATGCACTTAGTTTAATTATTCTTAAGGAAATAAACGAAATAATATATAATTATTATAATATGGATAGTATATTTTGATAGAATAAATTTTTAATTAAGTAAAGTAATCTCGATATATTATTTCTATACTATTTATATCTATTTTAGATTTTTATCAAGATTTTAAGTATGTATACCTAGATAAATATTATGAAATATTTTTTTTATGAAATTAGACAAAAGTTACTTATAATTATAATGAAATTTTAGAATGATTTTCTTTTCAAGACAAGTATGAATTTGGAATCGGATTAGAATTTTGAGATTTTTGGCATTACTTTGACTAACTATGGCCAAATAAGCCTACCCGAACGTAATTTCCAATTTTTGTCCCCACCTCAGCCTTGTAGAGTGATCAAGACCTCACTCGAAATTAGCCATTATGATTAACTAGATAAAACCGACCCTTAACTTAAAATGGTCTACATTTCCTTGAAATCCCGCAAGTTTAGTATGTGCTTATGGATAGCGGTGACGACATCGAAATTCAATAGTGGTATATGCTGAGATTGGAATAAATATTATTCGGAAGGCAATCTTTTATAAAAAACTGTTATTTTCTAGAAAAAGAAAAAGTTGGAATAGTTAGGTACTGATGTATTTGTTCTCACCTCATGACGCTTGAAAGATAGTCGATTTTGGTAATGAGTTCGGATATGTTAGTATTCTGTAAAAAAAAAATTAAAAAAAGAGAAAAAAAAAGAAAGAAATAATATGGTTAGTAGAATTAAAATTTGAAAAACAGTGTCAGGATGTTACTGATCAAGATATTTTTGATCAAAAGTTGAAGGTGTAAGCACGTACGACTTGCTTCTATTTCTTTTGATTTTCCTTTGTTATCCTTTCGATTAGCCAAGCACCCTGAGCCTGAACATTATAAGCCATTTTGCCAACTACTTGACTTAGTCCTTGATTCCGAAATTTCATAAAGTGGCGATTACAAAGTTATTATAAGTATTTTATTTTATATTTATTAAGTAATTCATGTAGAATTTCATTTAGATAATATTTTATAACTAATTTATTAAGTTATACACACTTTTTATCTTTTTAATAATCTTAGATAGATAAAATTAATATAATTATAATATTATTAATGATATGCTCGTTACTAAGTTAGAAATTTAGTCTAGAAGAACTATATTATTTGCATTATAACATTTTATATATTATCGCTTATTTTGCTTTGAGGGACGATCAAAAGTTAAGTGGGTAGTAGTTGATGTATGATAAAAATATAACTATATTATATGACTTTTTTATATCGTATTTACGATAATATCGTATAAATTCTATAAAAATATATCTAAAAACTCATAAAAATCTAAATCGTTATAAATAGATATTATCGTTATAATTTTAGTAAAACTTATAGTTTTGTGGCGTAATTATCGTGGCTCGTGTTTTTGACTGTTTCGAAGTGCGTGTGATGGAAAATCGAAGAATTAAAATCAAAGCAAGATGAAAACCGAAGAATGATATTTTTCAAAGTCCGGCCGGAACCGAAAAAACCGGCCCGAGCCGAATCTCTCTATCACCAAAGACATGGACTCGGATGAGGAGAGAATGCCTTTGTTGGACCGCCCGCGCCCGCATCGACTCGCCAGCGCAGTGATCGACCCGCCCGCGCCGGCCTTATACCTCAGCCTATAAATACATATCAAATGCAGGCTGTAGGGAGGGTACCAATATATATATCACTTATATATATATATATATATATATATATATATATATATATATATATCTTATCTTATCTTTAGCTAGTTTTTAGTTACGTAAATACCGTAAGCGGCATTCATTAAATAATAATGTAGTATAAGTATCATTGTAATACTTAGAAGGATTATCAAGGCTCGTTGTTGCTAAAGGAGTTGTTATTTCCGGAGAATACGGCTCTGACGCTACAATTGTAATCTGGTAACTTTTTAATGTATTTATGTTTGTTTGTTGTTATTAGTATCTATATATTAGTTATAATGATATTAGGATAACACTATATCTAGGCAAGATACGAAATTGAATTAGTTTTATCTTTTTAGGGAAATAGATGATGACTATGTTAAAACTGAATTAAAATCGATTATACTGAATCTCTTTCTATTTGCGCTTAATGAAAAGTTAAAATTGAATTAGCTACTCGATTTAACAAGAATCGTAACTAATAATGATGAACCCACCAGAGAAGTTAGGATACGCGATCATGAATAGAAAGACCGGAGGGTAAAATTGGCCGTCTGACAAACAGAATCCTATTTCCTACCCGGGGGCAGATTTGTCCTAGAAAAAAAAATCTTATTGAAAATTGGACTCAAGAGATTATCACGTTAAAATCACCTGTTTAATTGAGCAATACTCAAAATACCGGCCGTATGACAAAACGGAGTTCCCGAGTTTGAGGATGACATTAGACAGAGGACTTTTGAAATATGACAATTTCATACGCTTCGTGTGAGGAGGAGTTGTCTAGCTTAGAGTACACGGTTTATATATAATTGATTAACCTTAAAATAAGGAAAGATCAAGCACATCTATTTCTACTAAAAGAGATCTTGATTTGATGACATATTCTTGTCTAGTTTCTAATAATATTACAAGTATTTATATCCTATATATTGTATTGGTATTTATATATATATATATATATATATATATATATATATATATATATATATATATATATATATATATATATATATATATATATATATACTATATATATATATATATATCATTTTAGTTTTATGCATTTATTTCTTGTTTTAATTTTATTTCTTGTTTTTACGGTTACTAAAAGGAAAAGCTGCATGACTTAGATTGAGTTAATAATGAACTTCTTGGTGTTTAACCACACTCTGATTTACCACATGTTTCCCTGAGGATTCGACACCTGACTCACCACACTAGCACTACAATTTGACCCGGTACACTGCCGGTAAGGATTCTAATATAGCCAATAAATAGTCCATCACTCATTCTTGTGAATTTGACCGAATCAAATTCTTAGAATATAGTCCAATTCTCTCATCCAGAGAATCTTGGCGTGTCAGTTTCCGACTTCAGATAGCACGCACATGTTGTTTCCAACAGTTTCAGTGTTATCATTCATGAACACTAATACTACTACTTTACCAATACTGATACCCAGTCTACAAAAGACTTATCAATATCCTGGTCAAGTCCACATATTTTAAAACATGTGACTTTTAATGACCGAGAGGTTATCTTACATCCACAAAGGACATAAGTCCCGGCAGTCAACCTGCCATTTGTTCTAACCAAGACCCTTCTGTTCCGAATGAATCCAGACTCCGTTTTACGGCAAGAAAGTCTCAGGGAATCACCCCTATTTTCCGCTTTCTAACGAAATCTAGCAAGACTGAGTGGTGAGAGAGTTCAAGATCTGGTTAACTCTCTACTTTTTTGGGAATCACCCCTATACCACTCAGCTTTGCACTGAAAGTTTAAACTTTCCTATTCATTCGACTCTTTTTCCGTGTAGATCCAATTTCTCCCCTTTGGGCCCTGAGACACTCGGTGGTTCTACAAGAGGTGAACAGGCTGGAGTATCAAAACTCCATTTCTGAGGTTAAGGTTTTCAAACAAACTTCTACGATCAGAATCCTATACAGCCCACCAAGATCCATAGGTTATCAATCACCCCAGCAGACTGTAAAGTCCACAAAACCACAATGGTTCAACGGTTAAACCATACTCCCACTGCGTCTTGGGTGGATTGACATTTTGATCTAGTAGTATTTATTAGTGTAATCACCAACAACCGATGTTGGACGTGGTCTGATTAAATCAGATAGTAACTACCTTTGGGTAACCGTACTCAAGGTTTAAGGTCATTATTTATAGATTCTATCGAAAGGCTTGTGATTCAACCGTCACTTTATGATCTCAAGAATCTTATAACTAACCTTCACTCGACACATTAAGATATTTCATGAACAGTCACAATCTGAACGTATGCGCAAAATATCCAGTCCTACCTTCAAGCATTCAGTGCTACATTTACGGAAGTGGTGTGAACCAAATTCACTCCTTATCCATAAATTCACTAGCATCTTCTAGGTAGACTTCTTGGTTTACATAATAATGTTAACCGTTATTTTGCAACCAATTATCTTAATCGAGTTTAGCAATGTATTGTAGCACATCAATAACTATATAGGGCAAGCCTATGGTTTCTTCCTCAGTGAGAAATATTCCACTAGGAGGCAGGCCGAGCATCAGTCGCAAGACTATGCGATAGCCTATTTCTGAGCATGGAATACTCTATTCTCTGGTAAAATTAGAGACTCCTCCTCGTATTCTTTCGATACACTAAACCGTGTTTCGAGTAGTTATCAGACAAAATGTCACCACTCAAAATCTCCCACTAGCTTGTATCTCTCACTAGACCCCGAAGGTTATGATGAACAAGCTATGTTACCCCTTCAAATCTATTACCCTTTCCCATTTGAAAGGAAGCTTAGTCATTGTTCCTTTAAGACAGTGTTCCGAGACTGGGAGATAGGAATCACCCTTAGCCAGTCATTAGGTCCAATCTCTAGGATATATGCACTAATTAATAGATATTGAAGGGTCGTTTATCTTAATACGGAAACCATTCGCCTATAATAGTTTAAGACGTGTTACATATACATTTTCAGCATTTCTTAGTGGTTCTGACTTTATCAAACAAAAGTCCGAGTCTCGGATTCGTATTACAAATGTCATTTTCACTTTCTATGAGGCAACAATATATCGAGTTGAAAGTGAAACCATTTGTTTCAACGAATCTGTAAACAGAAATGTTTTCTGTGATATTCAAGGATAGAATCCGGAATTCATTTCCTTAAATCACTCCCACTATTCTAGTTGAAATTACTGCCCATTGTTACTTTATTAATCATTAATGCAAAGCTCTCTTGTTCTTCCAAAGAACTTAGCTCCCGAGTCGAGTTACTCGGCTAAGAAAGTTGCTAAGGATTCATTGGTTAGTGATCCGAAATCACTTTCCTTATCCTATACTTTCTTTACCTAATGTTTCGGTTTAGCCTCAAAACTTAGTTAAGATGATTAACACTTATAGACATTCTTTCCCATTCTTAACTTTCCTAAAAGGAAATAGTCTTGAACTAGCGATTCGTTTGAGTAGACACACTACTCATGAAGCGTGGGATGTCTAATGAAAGCGTTACCAGTGGGACTAATTTTCTAATAAATTGGAAAAACATAAAATAAAAGCTCCCACTAGTTTATCGGTTCCAAATACCGTCTAACTAGCGATACTTTAATTGATGATTCTCCAATTATTTCTACTAGAAAATTTCTCGTGTAGACATTACACAATCAAAATTCACTAGAAGAAGTTTATCGTCCCAATAATCTTTCAAACTAACTATGGTTGTCTCTCGTTCAACACAAGTGACAGCAGTGACATACTTATTTACGTCACTTTCTTGAAGGCTCAAGAGAAATATCTCTTCCGAAAAATTAATCGCATGTAAGATCAATAAGTACAATGTTCTAGTTACTTACCACTTTTCAACGAAGTCATTACTAGTCAATTTTACACTAGTAGTCTAGCACCCTAGGGAGATATATAAATAGTTGTAAATAAAATTGACAGAAAATAAATCCTAATCATACACTACTAATAAATTTTAGGAACATAAACTAAGTACTTGTAGTCTATCCTACCGTTCCAAGGATTTAATCTAACGCCTCAGTGCCGCCTTAGGGTAGGTCAAAGAGGTTTCGATTAATATTGAAGATCAGATTGAGAATCGAACATCTCATTTGTGATCGTCAATCACCTTTCCTTTTTCAGCCAAGGTACTACAAAAAATACCTTTTATGAGTGTGACCTACTGTCTCAGATTTTTAGGTAGACCCCGAGTGTGCCGCCTTAGGGTCGTTTAATGACCCGACGAGTACCCAAAATCCTATCCTTTCGGAGACCAAGCCTTGAATTTTGATAGCGGTGAAGGCCTTCCTTAGGGAGGCCGGTCCCAGGCCGGCACGAGGCGTCACCATTCTCTCACGTTGCTTGTGTCAACAGTAGAGGCCGTGGGGTTGGCTGTCGCCTCTCCCGCTCCCACTCAATATTTTGAAAAAGTGGTGGGTTTACTGATCACGTTTTTGGACTTGATGTTACATTAAGGAACAATAAATCATAGGCCCGAATGTTGTCGGTTACGTGGGCTAGCCCACCCGACCTATTCGTTGGAACATATGTGGCCATCGGACGGGTCAAGACTAGGGGAGCTCCGTTGAGACGTAGTGGCTCTTCGGATGACTCAGCCTTGCCAGACCCCCGTGCAAACACCACACGTGGAGGGTGAAGTCGATCGAGCCGTAGTTTCTGTTGACCATCCAACCGTGGTTAAACCACTTTCGAACCATGTTTGCCCGTGACTATCCAATCCTTAAACATCAAACTTTCTCGTAGACACTACGGAACAAAAACGTAATCTCGTCTAGGTAAGGTGGAATTCACCGAGAATCCAACACCTTAACCACGAGGTTTCGGGATTTTACTCCTTATGCTTTCGCAGAGTGGGATTCACCGAGAATCCATCACCCAACCTCGACGATTGAAAAAACCCGTGTTCCTCGGTTTTTACCCTAATTAGTATCTAATTAATATCAAACAATTAATTAAAACTAATTGTGTGTTTATACATGCCTAACTAATTCCTCGAATTAATTTCTACATGTATGCATATGGAGTGGAATTCATGATATGATGCATGTCATGGCAATTTTCCGGTTCTACACATACAATCTAAACATGTATACTAGTGCGGAAAATAAACATCGAAATGGACCGTTGGCACCCCCGTATCTAATCTATTAAAATAAAATAAAATTAGAAGCCCTAACTGTAGCTGTTCAAAACTTCGACGATCGGCAAACCAAACGAACTCGGATCGCAACGAAAATCTCCAGAGCTGTTCTTCATTCCTTGGGATTCAATATGGACGGTTGGATCGGAGCTTTGACTTGTCAATCTTCTCCTGTGAGCCGCCCAACTTGCTGCTGAATCTTACTTTTACAGCAGCGCATCAATGACATCCCGAGGCCGATCGAGAATTGAGATGAATCCCGATCGACCTGAAGATTTTATACCACGTCAAAAACTCCATATTTATCGATATGACCGGTTGGATTTGCGTTTCAACGGTCGAAACGCTCCCAGAAATTCGAGGAAGTCACAGGTAGGGTTTCTGTGAATCCTGCGTTTTTCTGTTACAGCAGCTTCTTTGCAGGAACGAACGGATATCAAAACGAACTCCGATCGACGCCAAATTTTGTGGGATTGTTCATCATCTTCCAATCTTGATTCTGACCGGAGGGATCGTCGTTTCAACGGCTCGATCAACGGGAGAAACGAAATAACTAAACAGCTACTAAACAGATCTATTTTCTGGAAATTAAAATTGCAATAACAAATAAATTACATAATTTCCTATACTCATATGAACGAATTTTCATCGTTTATATGAGTTTACAATAGATCTAACGGTAAACACAAATGCCAACCCCAATCCATCTCTTCAACCATAGCGCTTACTCATTATCAATGCATAAAACAATAAATAAAATTTACTACATGCAATTCTACTCCTTTAAATCGTTTAATTATGATTATGACTATATAAATCGTGGAACCTGTCTCTGATACCACATGAAGGATGCAGGTTCTTAGATCTAAACGAGTTAGATCTACGCGCAGCGGATGGATCACGATTTATGTATTACAATACATAAATAAAGGATATAACTACTACAAGGGGGTTAAGGACATGTTACCAATAGTAGGAAGAGAAGTCAAGATCTTCCGATGTGTTTTCCAAACGGCGGTTGGTGGTCACCCTTCTTGATACACGAACCTCCTCGATATGCAACACCAAGAAAAACTTAGAGTTTTTCTTCTTCTAAAACCCAAGACAAGAAAACTAATTATTTCTCTCTTTTTTCTAAGGTGGTCGAATTTTGCCAATGTTCTAAGGCTTGGGAGAACTCTCTTTATATAGGAGAGTAAACCTTGTCCTCCAAGGATTAAATAATTAAAAGATAATTATTACATTAATCCTTTATTCCAAATAAAAGATAAATAAAATGATTATCCCAAACAAATTAGGATAAATCGTATTATTCTATAATATTCCATGAATTATCATTTAACAAATAAAAGATAAATCACATGTCAAATAATTATCCAAGAAAACTAATTTCTCTCTAATTATCATCAATATTGGCGCCACTTTTAGGGTCACTAAGCCCACATAAAATGTCTTTTATGTGTATTATATTATTTAGCCCAACTAAATAATATTCATGCATATCAATTAATTATTCACCAATTAATTATTAATGAGGCCCAAATAACAAGATTATTAGTCCGAATTATAGAAGCCACATCGGGGACCATGGACCTATAACCAGTAGCTCCAATAATTAATTATTCATCGAACCGAATAAGCACATTAATTATTAATTCCGGGATTACGCCACCATAAACCCAAATCGAACTCTACCGATTCACAGATGTATACTTATACTCAACCCATAGAGTGAATAAGCGTCCATTGATATAATCACTACATATGGATTAACCCTCCATAGACTGTCCATTCTGAGTGAGATATCTCCGTAAACCCGACACAGAATATCTTATCCTTATTTACCATTAACCCCCTGATGATCAATTAGTTCACATATCTGACTAGTGATCAATTAGTCTAATATGAACTCCCGGGATCGATCACTTTCTTAGGGCTAACAAATAAGGGGACTGTCTCTATACTTCCCGCGGGAAGGAATGGATTCCATGTCTGTGAAAATCAGAACTACTCACTCATCTGGAGATAGTGCCAATGAGAAGTGGCTTGGAACACATATTTAAGTGAACCGTAATTAACACATCAAACACTACCCGGGACAAGCAAAGACTCGTGATCACCTCAGATTAAGGTTGATCGATATATGATCATCTAATGATTTAATAATATTCCTCGATTATGGAATTATATCGAGAAATTCAGATTAAATCGGTCCAGTCCTATATGAACGCCATCATATATAAATGCCCCACGTAGGTACCCTCTACCGACAGTCCGGATAAGACTATCACACCCTAAGGTGTTCTGGGCGCATTATTGGTGTTTTAATCAAGAGACCCTAAACTCTAATTATGTTCACCATGGACTAACAGTTTAAGCATATCTCCACTAACTCAATCTTCACGTGTAATCCATACACTAAGTTAAGTGGTTACATACAGATATACTTAGGGTTTGCAGCAGTGTATTACTTACAAGCACAAAGCAAGTAATAAGGTGAGATAAATTCTGTCATCCATTATTAAAAATAATTACAAAAATTGTCTTTCGGGCACTACACCTAACACAACTGGGGTCTCCTGATCCATTTCGAGACGATCAAGTACGCTACCGTGTTGAATGGCGCGCTACCCTTACCTTTTGCCTGGATGATTTCCACAATGTGCATCCTGACCTGAGGGATACCGGTTTGACTTACTACGGGCATAAACTTCTCCCATCCTGAGGCAGATGAGTGAGGAGACGGAGCCCCCCCTTTTTTTGCTCCTTTGTAAAATTTTCTTCATTTTGTAATGAATTTCCTTCCCTTATTTTGTTGGATTGATCTTGCTTTTGTGATTTATTTTTGCGAATTCGCGTGTCTCTGACGACGCCATAAACGTGTCTGCCGGATGTCTGCTTTTAGCGCGTGTGTCTGTCGACGCCATAAATGTGTCTGCCGGATGTATGCTTTTAATAATTTTGGGTGGCCCCCTTCTGTATCGGACAAGCTTTGCTTGTTGGAAACAGAATTTGTTTGTGCCCAACGAGGTTTTTGAAAAATATTTCACTGATCACCATAAAATGGGCTCAATTCCTTTACAAAAATGCTTCTAAAAACAAGTTGAGGTCATTGCCCTAACGTGTAATATCGTTTAAATTTGTCGGCATGCCAGGGCATGTTGAACGCGTGGCCTTCCCTGTCTGAGAGGATATAAGTCCCTTTTTTTGACTATTCACGACACTTGCCAGGGACCTTCCCAATTCTCGGCCAATTTTCCTTTATCCATTTTCTGGCCGGTTGCTTGTCTTTTGCGTAGGACAAATCTCCCACTACGAAAGAGTGATCACGGATCCGCTTATCGTGGTGCCATTTTGTGGATTGCTTGTAGTTGACCATCTGGGCGCGGGCCTTCAAGCGCTTTTCTTCGGCAAGATCCAATTCGATCTGTCGATTAGCGATGTTGTCGGCCTCATCGAAGTGGGAAACCCTAATGCTCGAAAATTCCATTTCTATAGCTACCATCGCCTCTCACCCATACGTTAGCGCGAAAGGTGTCTCCCCAGATGTCACCTTCGGGTCGTTCGCAGTGCCCATAGGGCTTCGGGAAAATAATCTACCCACTTTTTGGCTTTTTCATCTAGGCTCTTCTTTAACACCTTCAATACTTGTTTGTTTGCATTCTCTACCTGACCATTTCCTTGGGGGTAACAGACCGATGACTGTCAATGCTTGACGTTGTGACCTTTGCAAAATTCATCGAACTCGTCTCTGAATTGCGGCCCGTGGTCAGACACTATCGCTCGAGGCATTCCGAATCGATTCCAAACTTTATCCAACAAAAAATATATTATATCTCTGGCATAGATTTTTACCAGCGCTTTTTCTTCGATCCACTTCGTGAAATAATCGACGGCGACGACGACATATTCGCAGCTCGATCGCCACTTTTTAAGCGGACCGATAAGAACGATTTCCCACATGTCGAAAGGCCATGCGGCGACAATGATGCTCTGCTCGACCGAGGGTTGCCTGGGTATATCGTGAAGCACTGGCATTTGTCACAGCTTTTAGCGTACCTTTCAGCATCCTCCACCGACTTTGGCCAGTGGCACCCTGCCAAAAATGCCTTTGGTCCAAAGAACGGCTGGAGGGATGGCCCCCACACACCCCCTCATGCAGTATTGCAAGTAGGCCCTGTACTTCTTTGGGTCTAACGCATCGCTGCAGCGGCTTTGAAAAAGATCTTCTCTATAGAATTCCGTTCAGGACCGTGTAACACGCCGTTTTTTTCCCAAGGGCTTGGGCTTCCTTGGCATCCTCCGGTAGTATCCCATTTTCTATGTACGTTTTAATTTCATCTGTCCAACATGGAGCCGATGGTTGAAAACCCATGATTTTAGCTCGGCAGACGGCAGGTTCTTCCAAGCATTCGAACATGACCACAGGGTCGCTGAACTCATCTTTGGAGATCAACTTGGATAAATAATCTGCTTGCTCATTCCGCTCCCTCGGTAAGTTCTGGAATTCGCAGTCCTTGAAGCTGCTTCTTAATTTTGTGACAAGATTGAGGTACCTTTTCAGCACTTCATCTCTTTTGCTTCAAACGCGCCGTTGATTTGGTAGACCACCACCTTTGAATCACAAAACACTTCAAGGTTTTTCACATTCATAGGTTTGACCAACTCCAGCCCGGCTATGACTGCTTCATACTCGGCCTGGTTGTTGGAGGCGGTGAAATCCTGTCAGTCCACTCTTCCCCTATGATGTAGGAGGAAAATTCCACTAGAACATTCTGAGGTAGCCGGTTACAAAAAGTCCGAATTGATAGTCCTTGACTAATCCTTAGCTTCACAATCTAAACAATTGTAGAACATGTGAGATTGCTGCCTGCAACTGCTTGCACCACTGGTCATTGAAGAGTTGTATTGCCTCTTCACTAGCTCCACAACAAACATAATCTACCCGACTTCTAAACAACAACAACTATCCTTGGAAAATCCAAAACCGGATTGCTTCACAGGATAAACCTTTGATATTGTTGGTCCCTTAGAAAGGCTAACACAAGTTTAGAGAGGGGGGGGGGGGTGAATAAACTTGTCCCTAAAATTGGATTTAAAATAAATTAAGGTTCAGTTGAAACTTGTGTGGATTTAAGCTGACTGTGCTGAGTTTAAGTCAAACTGACTTAAGCAAGAACTGAGTCAACCGGCAGCGGATATAATTCTAGCCTTTTTCTTGATCCTGTTATTCTATGTGAAAGCTGAGTGTATTAAACTGAATTATGGTGAATGTCAGTCTGTGAGCTATGAGTTGTATAACAATCAAATTCTCAGAATGCTGTATATAAATGCTAAGTAAATAAATAAATGCGTTAAGTAAATAAACAAGAATTACAGAGGTTCTAGGTGGTGTAATCCTGTCAGTCCTCTCTTCCCCTGTGGTGCGGAGGAAAATTCCACTAGAACTTCTTGAGGTGAACTGTTACAAAAAGTCCTAAACAATAGTCCTTGGCTGATCCTTAGCTTCACTATCTAAACAGTTGTAGAACAGGTAGAATTGCTGCTCTTCAATTTCTTGAACACTGGTCCTTGAAGGGTTACGTATTCCTCTTCACCGCCTAATACCACAAACACACATCTACCCGATCGCTTGTAACAATCGCCCTTGGCAAAACCTTCCCGGTTTGTTTCACGATCTAAACCTTTGATGTAGATTCAAAGTTAATGAGAATCAATAAATTGATTCTTGTTTGTGGTTCTTCAAAGTGTCTCGACCTGGATAAATTCTCGTGTAGCTTGAACACTTGAAGAAAATCTTGATATGATCTTGTTATAGTGCAGAGATGATAGCAATTCGAATGACTAAGACTGGTGCACAAAAATGCTTGTTGATCTTGATAATTCTGTTAAATTTTCGTATATTATCCTTGGTGAAAGGTCCTTTATTTATAGTGTGAGGTCCAACGTTCATCTTCCATGAATTCGAATTGTATCAACGTCTATCTTGTAACGACTATATTTTCTGACCGTTCTGATGTGTCAGTATTTCATCCAATAAAATAGCTTCCTTTAAAATGTTCGACTGTACTATCAGTTTGTTGGATGGCTGTCATATAAAGCTGAGTTTACTGATCAGTTTTATACCGTGTTCATCAGTTGTCAGTTTCTTGAATGACTTGGAGCATTAACTGAGATTTTACTCTTATTCAAATATCAGTACTCCAGTTTACATCTGATTATAATTGACTTAATCAGAGTACACCATAAACAATTATATTCTAAGAATTCATTGTCCTTATGATTCTTAGGTCTTCATACAAGATCCATAAAGTCAGTTCAGGTTACCACAAACTTGCCTGAAGTCTAACTTTATAGTCTCGACTTGTAATCTTCTATAACTGAGTCTGTGACCCTCAGTTCTTCAATATTCTATAACTGAGTCTGTGACCCTCAGTTCTTCAATCTTCTAGATAAGCCAACTGAGTGTGTGTCCCTCAGCGAACTTATCTTCTTCAGTTTCATATTGGTGTTTTCTGAGTCAGTTTGTTTATCCTAGCGATTTCCAGTTTTCTAAATGATTTCCAGTTTTCAGTTTCACGACACACTAACTATTACTGTGCTTGTCTGATGTAACCTATATAAATATCAGACTCTAGTAAAACCTATACATTCAATTCTAGACATCTTTTAGCTTTTCACTATAAGAGCTAGCTTCAGCACTTCATCAATGAGGTTAAGATAATATTCTGAGTAAATATGATGAATTATCATCAAAACATAAATTTTATTTTCAACAATTTCCTCCTTTTTGATGATGCCAAAAATCTCCCTAAAAGAAAAGCTTAAAGATCAAAACAATGTAAAACAATGTAAAACTGGAAAACTGGATTTCATTAGAATACGCAAAAACTGGAATAGTTACACTTTGTTCAAATAAATTTGACTAAAGACTAAGTTCCTTTCTGTGCTTATTGTTTGACTGAGATATACTTCATCTCTTTGTCATGTAGACGAAAATCATGTTCTAGTTTTGAATCTTCCTTAGAAAAGGTCTTGTTATAGTCTACTTGACTTCCTTCTTTCCATTTTCTCCATAAAATTAATTTTGGTAAAGTTGATTCATTCAAGTAGTATTTTTCAAATTCAGCTACATCAGCTTTCATTTGTTCAGCTTTATCTTTAATCTTCAGTTTGTCTTCAATCTTCTTGATTTTCTTATATTGCTCCATTTTCTGATTGTAGAGTTCATCAGATAAGAAGTAGTTCAAGGATTCTTCAATAGTCTTATCCTTGTACTTGGCTTTGATAGGATTATGATTTTTAACAAACTTTAACCACAGATCCTTTGTAAGAGTAGCTCTCCGATCTTCGGGTTGACTATATTTCTCAATGAGCTGCTCGTCAGTTAATTCATTCTTTAAGAACTTTGGATCTGATTTGTATCTTTCCAATTCATCTTCGAGTTGCTTCTTTTCTTTGAGTAATTTCAGCTTTTCTTCTTCAGCTTCCCCCTTTTTGGCATCATACAATTGATCTACCAAAGCACGGGTTGCCTGTTGATCAACTGAGATACGTTGCTGAGAAGCAAATGCTTCTTTGAGCTGATTCTCTAAGCCGTAAATGTGCTGATTATATGCCAGTGAGCCTATGCATGTGTTTCCCTATCTACTGCGGTTGAGTCTTCAAGTTTCTGTTTAAGTATTAAAATCTCTGAAGCAGAACTGGAACTTGACTTATGGATCATCTCTAGTCTTGCATGAACTAGATATCTGTTTTAGTTCTATAATCTAGATATCCAGAGATATTTGATAGAAGGCCATTGTGTGCATCCCTTTGACTCAGCATAATCTTCAAGTTTTCATGAACTTTGGCCAATTCATCCTTTGTCAGGATATCAGAAGGATCATATGTTGCTTCTGTTTGATCTTTAGATTGAGTGATATCTTCAATGATCATAAGTTGACTATTAATTCCATCAGTTGCTTGCTGATTGTCAGTTGTCTGATTTCCAACTGGCAAATCTTCTTGCTGAGTTACAGTTTGCGTAGCAAGTGGTTGAGGTTGAGTGTCTGTCTGCAAAACTGTAGTCATATCAGCTTCTTTCCTTGCATTATCATCTTCATCATCATCCTTCTTCTTTGAAATATCATCGGGAATGGATGATGTGGCTGATTCTCTTCGTTGAGCTAGTTCAGTGAATCTATTGAAGCAATTTGCAAGAAACTCTTTCATAGGAAACAGAGTATATAGATATCTAATTTCCAATTCCTTCAAGAGTAACTTTTCTTCAGATTGTAAGATAGCATCATGAGAATCTTCTGGTTTGAGTTTCATCTTCATTAGCTTGATAATTCTATCAGCTTCAAAAGCTGGGGCTTGTTGCTGATCTGATTGTTGTTGTAACTGAGAAGTACAATAAGCAGTGATATTTTCCTTTGTAATTTCAGTTGTCAGTTGTTGTTGTTCCCCTCAGTTGGTGCTTTCTTACTTGAAGTTCCTGGGTACAAACATTTTACAATTGATCTCTCTTTTGCCGAGTCAGCCTTTCGCTTGATTCCTTTGTGTTCAGCTTCCTGCTGAGACATAGTTTTATGTCTGGCTTCAGGTTGGGAAGTTGTTCTTGTAGCTGCTGCGATTTCCTCTGTAGCTACAGTTTGTCTTGCTTTCTTCCCTTCCTTGAGTTTTTCCAAATAAAATTGAATGATTCCACTGAGTGTTTTCTTCAGTCGGAATCTGTGAATAGTTGCTTGTCCTTCAGCTTGAGCTTTTTGTACACTTTCTAATTCAGCTAAGTGTTGCTTCTTTATCTAATTGACGACAAATCTATTGATGTCACAGATGAATTTGTGAAACCAAATATTGACCTTATGACTCTTTCATTGATAATAATACGATCTCCACGAACTGTAGTGAATAGAGAGTCTCTTACCAAACGCATATTCTCCCAGAACTGCAAAATTCCTTTTACATTGCGTTATTCGTTGAAAGTGACCTCCAGGATATTTCTTATTCCTGGTTGTTTCTGAATCTTCTCGCAGATATAACTTGCTAACAGAGTGTTGTTGCACATAGTTTCATAAATTTCAAATGTATACTCATCTAACTCTGTGATCAATCTTTCTTTTTGTGAATTCATTGAGGTGGTCATTTTTGAGTGTGAAAACAAAATTGAATTTGAGAAAGACTATGAAAAATCTGAATTTTTGTTTTCAAGAAAGAGATTGAGTTTCTAAGAATTTTGAAACATTTGATTTAGGAGAGTGTGAACGAGGTTTGGATATATAGGGATGATGTAATGGCGGTTGAGTAGTACAACTTTTCAAATTCCCTGATGGTTTGTGTAACAACGACATGTACTGTTCTGACAGTAATGGGGTGTACACGCAATACATTCTGACAAAAGAACTGCATTAATTAAATGCGATATAACCGCTGTCGGTTTTATCCTATCAACCTTTGACTTAAGTTGACTGGAGTAAAACTATTTCTGGTTTCAGTTTTTTTAGTTCTGTTAAGTTTCTCATTTTTAGTTGGTCAGTTTGAGATTGTTGATGTCAATGACTAATCTGTTAAGTGAGCGCACCCAGCAAAACAAAGATTAATCCTCTTGACGAATCTCTGGCTTAACTGACTTAATTCCAGTACAAGAAAATTGCGTTTTAATAACATGAATTATCGTCATTAAATGCCCAATTCCTGTCATTAAAGACTTTTAATGACGGGAAATTCCTCTTATTGCTGCCTCCAGCTAGATAAAGGTAATTAATGATGGGAAGACGCTTCCCATCTTTAATTTTATATCACATTCAATGACGGTATTATCCCGTCATTAAACAACATAGTTAATAACGACCCATCCCCTCATTATAGGGTCATTTTCCACTCATTGTATCATGTTTTAATAATGACATATTCCTTCATTGTAGGCTTATTTTCCTCTCATTAACTACTGATTTTACGACGACATATCCCAATATACGGGCATTTTCCCATCATTAAATCATGATTTAATGACGTCATATCCCCTTGTTATAGGGTAATTTCCCATTATTAAATTTTGATTTAATGACGACATACTCTCTAATTATACCGGTTTCCTATTGAAAACTACCAATCAAGCAAATAAGAAAACAAAGGCTGGCAAGACCACCCCTATTGCAAAACACAAGTATAACAAACAAAGGCCAACAGGGCAGGGCCACACCATCAACCAAGAAAGCAAAAGTAAAGAAATAATACGGACGGAAAGGCCACCCATTAAGAAATACGAAAGCAAAACTATGCCAATGGCAAGGCCACGCCAAAATCTAAACAAAAACAAAACAAGGCTGGCTGGCCAAGACCACTTGGATTTGTAACCAATAAATTACAACAAAAAAATCATATAGATGCATACACATGATTACCTATTCAGCTCAATGCTGAAGAATGTTTTTTATCCTCTCAAGAGATATATGAAAAACACACAATGCTTGAAGGCCTAACATGTTTCTTGGCATTGCTGCTTCCGGTTCAGGGAACATCTCCAAAACTTTAGCATATATTGCACATAAACTCTTGCACATCCCTACATGTAACTGTAAAAAATAAGAAAAATAACAAAACAAAAAACAAAACAAAACAAAACAAGAACCTTGTTAGACCACCAATAGTCTTGAAAATTATTGCGAATTTCTACAAATCAGCTCCGATGAATCCAAAAATAAACCGCACGACAAGGACAAATATGTAATTATATGTGCAGCAACTGTCATTACATAATTTGTTATTGTAATAATGAAAATCCAAGTGTTAGCAAATAAACATGCTAATGAAATATACATATTTGAATAGACAAACATGTACACTATTAATCCCTAAAACCACAATTAGGAATGCTTATCTAAATGCATTTAAGGAAGCTCCAAATAGCATAAATCTGAGTTGAATTTAGCAAATTTATTTCTTTAGCAAATAACAACAACAACAATTGACAATATCCATGAATTTGTTTTTGAAAATAGAAAATGAAAACATGAAATCTCAGAGTAGATGTACCTTAGGCTCCCCAATTGCAGGCAAATTTTCTTCCATTTCAGAGTTGTCCATGCTTAAAATTCGATGTATAAAACGATACATCAGATTTTCAAATTACCTGATTGCCAAAATAAAACATTTCAATACGAGCTACGCCTACCTGAATCTACGCTCCAGTTAGCATAATATATCAAGACTTCAAACAAAAACGTGTCTCATATAGGTGTTCAAAAAGCAATTCATATCAAGCTGAAGGCATCAATACGTACCAGAAAATTGTTTAGAAATCAGGGAATTCATCACCAAATAATAGCATCTAAGATAATATTTCACAGAATTTAGAAAATTCAGTTCCTGATTTGCCTGCACAAAGTTTTCTAGAAGAGCACTATACTTCTCCGGATGCAGGCCATGTCATCACTTCAAATTCATACAAAATAAAACAGTTCTTTTTGTTAGGAAAAAGCAAAGCATGTTGAGGACTACCAAATTCAAAAGGAAGAGCAGCATTATAACCAAAAAAAACAAAAGAAGCAAATCCCAGGAAGACTAAAACTGAAAGACGCAATCCCCAAGACATGGATGAGGGAATCCTAAGTATGTACCATCTGTGGTCCTAAGAAAAGCTTAACACTTATAAAGAACATGGGTATTAATCAAGACACAAAATGAAGAATTTTTTTTTTCAGATGACATAAGTGAAACCCTCCAGACCCAGGTACTTATCCTTTTGCCGTTTTTCAAACCATCATTAACAACGGTCAATAAAACCATACACCTTCAGTACTGCCACTCCTTAGCCGTGAAACAACATCATCAGTACTCCACAATTTTAGTAACCAAAAAACATCAGAATGAGTGCTGAGAAATCAGAAAAGGTAAAATAAGACTTGGAGAATACCCATGCGCACCTACCCCCATCCAATATCAATATTTCATTGCTAAAACATCAAAACCTTCAATAATGTCTCTCCCAGTGTTGCTCCATATCCAAAGTCCTACATTGAAGCAGTTACATATTTGTCAATACCACTAACTCTTCATGGGCTGAGGTTAAATTTAACAATACCAAGCAAGAATACTGGAATTAGACATCATATATACATGCGTTAGAGAATAAACCTCAAGAATACATTCTACAAGTCCTTCGGGCAATAGGATATCATGATCTTTTAATCTGGGAAAGCATCACAACGCAGTGAATGAAAAATTACATGACACACAAAAGGAAAAAATGCATACTGGGATTAAAGTAGATTCCACTACCACATTTCAGGACTTATTTTGAATGGCATGTTTTGAATATCTCAATCTACATAAAACATGAAAGGCAGAATTAGTTATCAACTGATAAAAACCAGAATTATTATTCGAAGGAAAATCCAGGCAAAGGCAAATGTCAAGAAGTGGGGACATTAGACCCTTTTCTGATAAGTAATATCTTTTCATAAAAGGTTTCAAGAGAACTAGTAGTAGAGAGACCTATTCTCGAGAATGAAAATCAAATTGAAGCTACAGCGCAAAAGACAATATTGGCAAAAATTTACAAGATTACTTACTGTCATGTCCATTTGTGCTGACTTCTGAAATTCTTTAATTGCTTTTATTTGTTTCCAAGGTGCCATTTGCTGAAAGAAAGAAAAGAATGAGGAGAGGTGAAGAATTATAAGCAGAAAATTATTCATTGAAAGAAAAGAGCATACATGTTTCAGATAGAACAATGGATAAAATCATAGTCAAACACGTCCAAGACAAGTGCGTACCTTGTTCATAGCTGTCATTGCTTTTGTTGCACTTTTCATGCCGGTTGACATTGAAGTACTAGCATATAATGCCTGAAACAAATTAGAGAACATAAACTCAGATGATGCACAAACTGTTTACCATAAAAAAGAATTTTTGTATTATCGCTGGAAGCACCTACCTATGTATGAGTTGCGACACCTTTAATCTGTGCATGGATACCTTGCAATTTTACTATTTGCTCTTCAAACGAACAAGCTCATGAGCTAAGATTCTGGTGGCAGCCTGGATTGAATGACCTCCAATAAATAGGTCAAAAAGCCTAATCAGTATCCTACTACAATGATGCTGAATTGTCTATCTAATTCATTAATTTGTGTAACATGGCGTTATCATTTTTTGCCTTTTGCTCATATAAACAATATGCAAAAGAATATAACGAGATTCTACTACACTCTTCCCACAAATATATATATATATATATATATATATATATATATATATATATATATATATATATATCAAGGTAGATATTCAATGAGAACAGAAAACACTATGAAACCTTAAAATAACCAAATATCATTTAAAGGCCTCTATCCAAGTAATATCAAAAGTCAATGCAGAAGTAGTTTATGATTATTTTGCTAAACATGAATGCACATAAAAGAACCTTATGACAAATATTGGGACTGAAAAATGAAAAATAGAATACATTTGAAGCCCTTACCATGTCCATCTACTTTCATCCTCAATTAACTTAGCAATCTTGCCTTTTCGTTCCTCTGCAAAACGTTGACACGAAAGTTCTACGTTTGTCAAATAATAATTGGATTGTAACATACCAGCTATGAAGGCAAGAGTGGACTAACACAAAATGTGTCAAGAAGAAACATCTAAGTTGCTGGTGAAATTCCGCAAACAAATGTAAACACTACAATGAAAAGAAATTTCTTCAAATTTTGAAACAGAAAAATGAAATCAACATGTAATTCCTGTTCTCTAATAAAGCATCAAACTTACTACTAGACAAACTGTAACAATTGAAGATTTGATAGCCTGTCATCTTTATGGTTCGGACTCCTCCAATTTCTCTAGCCATTTCTCAACCTGTAAAATGGGATAGCTTTGTTATTAGGAAATAATTTAGGAAGAACAGAAAAACAAAAGAAAGATATTCAGTTGTTATACATTCGGGTACAAGTATGCGTATATTATCCCGATAATCAATATGTAGCGATCAAGTCCGGATAGGAATTTTCTTTAGTGGAATCGAGCAAGATCAACCTTAGCAAGATCATAGTACACTGCCATGTAGGCCGAGAAATGTCAGCATTTGACGTCTGACAAAATAATTCGTTCACTTTCTCTTTCTCTCTTTCCACACAAACACAGATGTATACATATACACATTTTAGCCCTACATAATGGAATATTGAAACAGAGAAAAGCTTTAACAATAGAAAAGCCTAGGAAGCCAACAACTACATACCTAGAGAGGCAGTGAATGGACACCAGACAAACTCGAAAAATCCAGGACTTCCCGTACCAAAATCAGCACAAAGAAGAAGTTACAGATATTCAAATCCATCACTGATTTTTAGCGCACCCAAACCTAATATCTATATTAACCATGTCAATAAAGGATGAAGAACACGGCCAACTTTACTCGTTGAAATCTTTTGGGGTAGGAAACAAAACCTTATATTGATTTTAAAAGCATGTAAAAACATGATAATATGCAGAAAGTGAAGGATCATTAAAAAGATAACTCATCCAGTATAAGCCTCAAATAACAAATGACTTAAACCCCAATGTTATCCTTAAGTTGGTCCTAACAAATCAGCTCTGCCTATGAACACCGGCTAATTTTTTACAACCAAATGCATTGATATTCAATAACAAAATTAGGCCTATATAAGCATGTTTGCACTACCACACGTCGCATCCACTTATCCTGGTGTCAAGCATTAACAGGAAGCTCACATCCATAACAAACCATTTAGTACAATTGTTATTTATTTTGGAAGACCATCACCAAAAGAAATTAACTTCACTAATTTCAGTTCCAAATTCAGTTTCAAACCTTCAGCTTTAATGATCCGAGCCAATGCAGAAAGCTCATTTACCATGTGAGCTTCTTTAGGAAGATTTTTTGATCCTACAACAATCATATCAATTGTCAAACATTACTAAAAAGTGGGTGAGAAAGTTGCTACTTTTCCGTCTTCCTGATGTAATTGGGGCTGCTATGATGGAGAGACTAAGGAGGAAAGCTTGTAGTGGTGGTGGAAAAGACTATATTAAGGTGGTTCAAGCGGTGGAGGTGGGTGGTGGTTACTGAAAACAGAAAAAATAAACCCGAGTGGGATTATCTTACCATAGTTTTTTTTTATAAATGTCTAAACCTTCACCCAAAAAGATATCACTTCAAGCCTCTAAGACCGAAAACACTAATGACATTCACTTCAGATAAGAGGGAAACGAAAGTCAACAAAAAGAATTTTTAGTATGTGTGAGATGATGTCATCAAAATCTATCATTCCATTAATTTTCACGTGAGTTATCATCAAGTTTAGACATTCCTTCTCTTTTCCCACATGTACAACAGCCAAATGTGATAGTTTAGTGAAGCAATGTGAAAATTTGAAGATCACTGGGGCTTAACAATCCACTGAAAACACACAACAGTCAGAATTAACACACAACAGTCAAGATTAGATAACATCAAAACAAAACTAACTATATATGAAAACAAGAACACTATCAATTCATCAGCAATGTAACAATACTCAGTCACACTCAACAATTAATAATAAAACCAAGAAACCCAAACAAATTTCTCCTCAAGTTGCTCCAGTTGAATTTTTTTTTTTGGAAATTACCTAGTAAAAAGTTGATCCAAATAACAAATTTTATCAGAAAGAACCAAATAACATCTAAAACCGTCTAATACCTTGTCACGGTTCTTCTTTCTCTGGATCCTGAAAAACCATATAAAAGAAAATACAGAACAACTCGATTTTAACATTTAAGCCCATTGTTTTACTCCCCAGTTCGCCCCTTGAAATGAGAAAAAATGAGATGATTTCTCACCAATAAAAGGACCAACCGGCTCAATACAGCTTATTGTGTGAAACCCCTGCATTTCGGATTAACAAAGAACGAACTGTGAAACATGAATACCACATTAACAAACAATTCAAACCAAACACGCACAATGAAGGATAAGAAGAATGGGCATGGAATATGAAATAAGGCACAACTAATTGCAATTTCTTACCCATAAAAGAGGCATGGTCGTGAGGAATGGAAATCCGTCAGAGATGCTGCGATGTGACGTTGGAGTGAGGGACAAGACAGTTAAGGTGCAAAGGGAGCCGAATTAAAGGATGTTATGGTGGAGATGGTAGAACGGAGATATCAGCGGACGGCAGATAAGGTTGCTGGCCGGCGGATAGTGGTGGTTAAGGGTGCAAGGGGGCAGCAGTGCTAATGTAGAAGCCCTAATGTAAAATAGAAGAATGGGAAAAAGTCTTTGTTTAGCTTCAGTATAAAAGAAAAAAATTATATTAGTGGTCATGTTAGATTTTTTTCGTTGTTGGTTTTGCATTATAAGAAAATGTTTTAATGTTAAAATAAATAAAAAAATTAATTGTATGATCAATGACATGAATTTTTTAATCGAACCGCTAATGACGGGAAATAAGATCATTAATGACGGAAAAGAATATTTTGTCATCAACCAACAAAATAATTTAGGTCCCATCATTATAACTGCCCCTTAATGACGGGATGTGCCTCCCGTCATTATGTTTTTGTCATTGAAAGCTAGTTTTCTTGTAGTGAACTAACTTTAATTATCCCTAATTCAGTTCTGAGTTTGGCAAATCTTTCTTTGTCCAATGGCTTTGTAAAGATATCAGCCAACTGATCTTCAGTAGGTACATAAAGAACCGTAATATCCTTTTTCTCCGCATGATCTCTTATAAAGTGGTGACGCACATCAATGATCTCTTTGCAAGCCTTATTTCTGATTTTCAAAGCAATATTCAGAAATGTTTAATGTCAGTAAAATAGAGCATAACAGTGAAATCAAGCCTGAGATTAATCTACCTTGTGAATTCTCAAATTCACATCAATGTTAAGGATCTACTTCTAGCAACTGAATCAGAGGAATCTAAGAAGGAGTTGTGGTCATTGCGGTAAGCTGCTGAAGGATTTTATCTAAAGGAGTAGTGTTGAAGACTGAGTCATTGAAGGTTTTGTAGCCAAGGAGTGATTGTCTGTAGATTTTGAAGATTGTGTATCCAAGTACAATCTAACTATTATATTGGTGAAAAACAATAATGAATTCCTCCAATCATCACAGGAGAAGAGGGGATCAAGGCATTACACCACCTTGAACCACTATAAGTTTTTGTGTTCATTTACATTCAGTATTTACATTCTGCAATTTACATATTTGTGCGTGATTGTTTATTTACTTTGCAACAACTATTTGAAGCGTTTTTATCCGCCGCACAGAAACATTTCATCAAGAAAAGTTTTTAAACTCCATATATAGTCATTAACCCCCTCTGACTATATACTCACCCTTCTTTGGGACCAATAAATGCAATGGTAATATAATTATGAACAGGTCACTGCTTCATGTTTCGTAACACTTGCTCATTCATCCATGCTAAAGTGAACATGTAAGTAATTAAATTCAAATCATTCTTGGGTTCATTTTCTACCGATTCCTTACTCATGACATTCAACAAGCAAGCTAAAAATAGTGTACAATTTAAAAAAAACCTATTTTCATGCTAAGACCACCTACCCCCTCTTATTATAGACAACATCCTTAATGACTATGAATAAAACAGAAAATGGAAAATGTACTTAGCTCAGCAATTGGTCATCCAAGTGAAGTACTAAATCATGGAATATAACTGTTGTGGAATCGATTCCCAGGCTATCCGTCATCCAAGTGTGAAACTGCGTTTCAAACACTTCCAAAAGCATAGGTGACATGTGAAGGGCAATAAGAAAATAAGGTGGCAGTAATTGTGCATACCAAAGAAATGCGCAAGAACAATTTAAGCCATTTTATTCTTTATTGACCTAAGCAAGACGTGAAAACTTTAACGAGGGTTTTACATGAGAATCGCTAGGGAAAAAAGCACATATATCCAAAGTCAGAAGACAAAATATATATGCGATGAAGAAAACCTTACCGATTGTCATGCTACTTTATTGACTCAATGACAATAAAAAACAAATTGTAAGTTCAAGAGGTATTTTTGAGTTTATAGTCTCCAGCTTGACTGTACGCATAAAGTTCCATCACCGATAATGCAGGTCGTCCAACATAAAAACTTCCAATTTGGTGTCGAAATTGTGCTCTAGGTAATGCTTTAGCCTATGGCCATTTTCTGTGAATACATGTCCAGTGCGTTCATCTTGTACCTCACATGCACCTGAATCGATGACTTTAATGACGACATATGGTCCAAACCTTCTAGACTTCAACTTCCCTTGAAAGAGAATAAGACAAGAATTGTATACCAACACCTTATCTCCAACCTTGAAGGTGCGGTTCAATATCCTCTTATCAAGCTGGTGTTTCGTTCTTTCCTTGTATATCTCGGCATTCTCATATGATTGAAATCTAAACTCTTCCAATCTAATCAACTCTAATAATCGCTTATTACCAGCTAAACATTCATCAATGTTTTAGGAACCTTGTATCCCACATGGATCGGTGCTCTAGCTCAACCGGTAAATGGAACGCTCTCAGAAAGACGATCATGTATGGAGACATACCAATGGTCGTCATGTATGCAGTTCTATATGCCCAGAGAGCATCATCTAGTTTCAGGGACTAGTCCTTCCTCATGGGATTCACCGTATTCTCAAAAATCCTCTTAATCCCCATGTTTGTCACCTCAACTTGTCCAATCGGCTAAAGATGGTAAGTTTCTGCAATCTTATGTCCTACTCCATATCACATCATCAACTTTTCAAACAACATATTGCAAAGGAGGCTCTCTCCATCACTGATCATGTCTCATGGCACCCTGAATCTCGTCAATATATTCTTCTTTAAAAATCTCAGGACAACCCTGGCATCTTTAGTAGGTGAGGCTAGTGCCTCCACCCATTTGGAAATGTAGTCGACTGCTACCAGGATGTGATGATTAGAGTATGACGATGTAAAAGGTCCAGCAAAATCAATTCCCCATACATCAAATAATTCCACCTCAAGGATGCTATATAGTGGCATCTCGTTCCGCTTAGTAATATTACCGGTCATTTGGCAGGAATGACAAGCTCTTGTAAACTCGTAAGCAGACTTAAATATTGCTGGCCATTAAAACCCATACTGTAGTACCTTGGCTGTTGTCTTATCAGGCCCATAATGACCTCCAAATTTTCTTGAGTGAAAATATTCCAAAATACTTGGGATCTCATCATCATGAGCACATATCCTCAGAATGTTATCAGAGCGCATCTTGTATAAGTGGTGATCATCCCAGTAATAATGTTTCATCTCAGCAAGGAATTTCTTCCTGTCATTATTTGTGAATTCTGGTGGTAGGTATTTTCCTGCTAGATAATTCACAATCTTTTCAAACCAATGTTATACCTTACCCGCTCTTGATGTAACTTGTCCAGGTTGGGGTCGACATTCATCTCGAGCTAATATAGAGACCGCAAAGATTGTTCATCAGGATAGAATTCCTTAATCTCTGTAGATCTCTTCTTCAATCAGTGTTAACCTTGACAGGTGATCAGCCACCTGGTTCTCACACCCTTTTGTGTCTTTAATATCCACATTAAATTCTTGTAATAGTAGAATCCACCTCAACAATATTGGCGTAAAGTATTTGTTTTTCAGTAGATACTTCAAAGCTGCATGGTCACTAAAAACCGTGACTTTAGATCCTACAAGGTATGATCTAAACTTGTCAAATGCAAAGATTACAGCTAAGAGTTCTTTTTCCATGGTCGCATTATTCCTTTGGGAACTATTGAGGTACGACTGGCATAATAGATTGGCTTAAAGATTTTGTCCATTCGTTGTCCCAAGGCTGCTCCAACTGCCGTATCACTAGCATCACACGTCATCTCAAAAGGCCGATTCCAATTTAGGGCTACGAGAATTGAGGCTGTTATCAACAGTTGCTTCCATGTGTGGAATGCTTGCTTGCATTCTTCTCCAAAGCCAAAATGTACATTTTTGCAAGCACTTCAGTCAAAGGCTTAGAAATCTTAGAAAAGTCCTTGAAAAACCTCATGTAAAATCCTATATGGCCAAGAAAGGCTCGCAGCGTCTTTAAGTTTGTTGAAGGAAGCAACTTATCTATGACCTCTATCATAGCTTTATCCACTTCCATTCCTTTCCTTGATATCTTATGACCTAACACGATTCCTTCAGTGACCATAAAATGGCACTACTCCCAATTCAGCACAAGGTTGGTCTCTTCAAAACGTTTAAGCACCTTAATTAAGTTGTCCAAACACTCATCATAGCTATCTCCAAAAACTGAAAAATCATCCATGAAAATTTCCAGAATGTCATCCACCATGTCCGCAGAAAGTGACATTATACATCTTTGGAATGTTGCTTGCATATTACATAATCCAAAAGGCATGCGGTTGTATGCGAATGTTCCATAAAGACATGTTAAGGTTGTCTTCTCACGGTCCTCAAGGGGTAATGTGCATCTAGAAATAGCCAGAATACCCATCTAGAAAATAGAAAAACGGATGACCGTTCAGTCTTTCCAAGATCTGATCGATAAATGGTAGGGGAAAATGATATTTTCGAGTTGCATCAGTTAGTTTCCTAAAGTTGATACAAACTCGATGTTCAGTGATCAGTCATACAGGGATTAACTCATCGAATTCAGTAGGTTGAACAATAACTCCTTTTTTCTTCGGCACAACATGAATGAGACTGACCTCACTCACTATCCAAAATTTGGAATATGATTCCCATTTCCAATATCTTGATTATCTCTTCCATCACTACATATTTTAGTCAAGGTGTCAACCTTCTCCAAGGTTGAGCCACCTATATTTCTTAGGGTCTACAGAGATCTTATGCATACATACAGAGGGGCTAATCCCTTGGATATCTACTATAGTCCACCCAAAGGCTACCTTACGCTCCCTAAGTACTCTTAAAAGCTCCTACCCTAAAGGTTATAATGATGAGGAAATTATAAATGAGAAAGTCTAATCTTGTAAAAACATGTACTTTAGATGAGAGGGCAAAGGTTTAAGCGTTAAATTCCTTGGTGGTTCTTCCAACAATGATTTCAGTAACTTACTAGTCAAATTCCTTGGTGGTTCTACAATTTCTTTATGTTTTTATGTATGATAAATGAATTTCTTTTATTATGTATTTGTTCGTTTAACAAACAAATTATGATATTGTATGTATATGATAATGCCCCTTGTGTCAAACTATGAAAGAGAAATCATAATAGTGATTATGGTTGATAAGATCTCGACTCACATTAAAAGGTTTGATACTTAAATGTCTCTAGTCGTATGTGCTATTAAATGAGACATTAATAGTACAGTTAGACTAGCACGTATAAAATGTCTTCTATCTACGAAGATAGGGATAGATCTCGTCTATCAAAATGTATGGACACTTTGACTGTACATGGACGTGTATTAGAGAATGCTTTCATTAGGCTGACCTACCTACTTTACTAAGTGTCGCACTATGAGGCGGTTGTGTAATTATCCTAAGACCGGAGAGGGCATGATAACTGGATTATAAGATACGGTCGTTAATGTGTTGACACTCGAGATACGACCGTATGAATATTATTACAACGGTATGATTCTATTTGCATGGTAACCGTTTCACATGAAAGGTTGTGGTCATAGCATGCGACTCTTTCCAATGATTGGGGGTCGTGAATGTGTTGCTAGATGCTATTCACGATCGTTAGATGTGAAGGGCATTTTAGTAAATGCACCTTATGCTTATGGGCAACATATTCGGAAACCTATCGGGTCACACACATATGAATAGTTAGCCGGAATTAATTTGTGGTTATAGAGATAACCGGATGAGGATTTATTTATGCCTACTATAAAGTGTTATAGTGAAAATTAATATTGTGGTATTTATTTATTATGATTAAATATAATACATGATATTAATTATGTTGATTAATTAAATATACACATATTAATATGTATGGGGCGAAATATATGCATACGTGATATACATGGATTTGCAAATTAATTAATCGTAGTATTATATTATCATGTATTAATATTAGATATTAATATATATATATATATATATATATATATATATATATATATATATATATGTGTGTGTGTGTGTGTGTGTGTGTGTGTGTGTGTGTGTGTGTGTGTGTGTGTGTAATGTATATATGCTTTGCTTATATATGCGTGTGATATGTATATATGTGATATACATGTGTATGTGTGTAATATATATATGTATATATTTAGGTGTGTAGTATATATATGATATATACACATGTGTAAATTGATTTATGGTAATATAATGAATATATATTCAATATTAGCTATTGAAAATATATATCTTGCAAAATATTTAATACAAGATATTAAATATACGGCATATATGATTTTTAAGGAAAATCCTTAATAAGATTAAGCAAAATACTCAATGAGATAATCAAACAAATATCTGATTGATTTATTATATACTTATTCTATTGGGAAAATAGTCTCATTTCCTTCTCCTTCATAGGTAGAAACTGGCGCCATCTCTTCGCATAAAATGGGAGTTGTGCCAAGATCTTTCGTATCAAAATATTCTTGTAATATTCTAGTGAGAGAAATAGTGAGGTTTTTGAGAGAGTTTTGTAGAAGAAGAAAACGCGACATAGCTGTCGACTTTTTCCGGTAGCAGTCCTTCGAGGATTCTGGCGGTTGTTCGTGTGGGTTACCGCTAAAGGATGGACACTAGGACGGCTTGGTGCTTGGTACATCAACCGTAGATGATATAGCTTTGATCTTTTATATCGTCCAAGGTAACTTTATCATTTACTTATTTTATGATTGTTGGATAGACGAAGTTGATCTTGGTAAATGTAAATTTTAAATTTCGTTGCGTTCCCGCGTTGATTTCCTAACACATAGAAGATACAAGCTCTACTTCTTGCAATATTCCTTCACTGCACCCTGGCCAGGTTTCCTCATAACTTTCATCTTCTCCTTCCTCCAAGAGAAAAGTCTCAGCTACTTCAGGGTCTAGTGCCGCTTGTTGGTGTAACTTCAGAATAAGTTCATCATTGGAATATAGCATGTATCATGCTTCTTCCCTTTCATCATTAGTATATCCCATCGTCTTCATCACATGGAATACCACATAATCTTCATCCGCTCTCAAGATTATCTCACCTTTGTGGACATCTATCAAAGTCCTACTAGTTTCTAGGAAGGGTCTTCTTAGGATTAAAGGTACATCACTATTAGCTTCCATGTCCAACACCACAAAGTCCACAGGAAACACAAATTTATCCACTTTCCCTAAAACATCCTCCATAACTTCACACGGTTGTTTCATGGTTCTATCGGCCAATTGAAGTGTTATTGATGTTTCATTAATCTCCCTCATGCCTAACTTAAGAAAAAAGGACAGCGGCATTAAATTGATGCTTGCCCCAAGATCACACAATGCTATGATCAGTCATACTCCTTCAATTGTACAAGGTATGAGGAAGCTCCCAGGATCCTTACATGTAGGAGGCAGTTTGCATTGCAAAACTGTGGAGCATTCAACTTTCAAGCAAATAGTCTTAAGATCCAATAACTTCCTCTTGGTATAGACCGCTTCTTTCAGAAACTTAGCGTACTCTGGTATTCTATCCAGAGCTTTTACTAAAGGTATATTCACTTGCAATTTCTTAAACATCTCTATAAAGTTCTTATAACGGGAATCATTATTATTCAGTTTAGACTTACTAGAGGGATATGGTAAAGATGCGCGATTAATAGTAACATTTTTGGAAGACTCACTTGCTGCCTGTTGCCACTCTCCATGATCGCTGTATCTGCAGACACTCGCTTGGGCGGACTGGAGTCTCACTTAATCGGGTCCCATGTTCTTCCTAATTTTTCCATGTTCTGATCTTCTTTCCTGATTTTTGCTCTTTCTCTTATGATTGGTCCATGTAACTCATTTCCACGTCTTGTTAGGATTGCATTCACGTCCTTCGGATTATTTTATATGTTTCTAGGTAGACATGCCGGAGGAGGGCCTGACACTTGTTCTGCAATTTGTCCCACTTGGTGCAATAAATTGTGCACTAGAGCTTCTTGGTTCGTCAGTCTTGAATCATTTTACTGATAATACTGCGTAAAATTCGGAATAAGATCACTCATGGACTTAGTTAGCTGATTGACGCTTTCGGTAACTGTTGAACTCGTCTTGTCCGTAAGTGCTTCCCAACCACCGGGTTTGTTTTGTTGAGGCATAAAACCTCCATATTGCTTCGCTCTCTCACGACCATTTATATCATTATATCTGAAACCTGGGTGATCGTCAGAACCTAGGCGAGAGCTGCACCCATAAGGATTTCATTGCCTTCCTATATAGCTCACATCCTTGGTGTTGGTCATCTCAATCCCTTGAAATTTCTCTACCTTGGAGTTGTGCTCTTGCATGCCATCCATTTTTTTTTATTAATTAGTAATAGCTAGTATAAGATCTACTTTAAGGTGTCCTCTCCGAATACGCCTTCAGCTTATCATACAGTCTCGACTTCATGTGCTCCATCTCCCCTATTGACTCTAATTCTTGATGCCATCATTTTGTCAGGATCTTATAGATTTGGAATCTCCTTGTCCTTTCCCTTGCTTCGTACCTCTTCTCGATTTTCCATGTTGTCAACTAGCAACTCAATTGCTTATTTAGCCTCTTTCGGTAATCTAATATTTTCCTTAGCGAATTTCTCGATCCCAGGAATAAATCTCTCAAGTTTGGTGGCTGCACATCTTGCAACGTACTTGTTGGTCCCTTGGAAATGCTAGCACAAGTTTAGAGGGGGGGGGGGGTGAATAAACTTGACCCTAAAATTGGATTTAAAACAAATTAAGGTTCAATTAAACTTGTGTGGAGTTAAGCTGACTAAACTGAGTTTAAGTCAAACTGACTTAAGCTTGAAACTGAGTCAACCGGCAGCGGATAAGTTTTAACCTTTTTCTTGATCTTGTTATTCTCTGTGGAAAATCGAGTGTAGTAAATCGAATTCGATGAATGTCGGGTTTGTGAATTGTGAGGTGTATAACAATCAACTATCAAAGTGCTGTAAGTAAATGTTGAATAAGTAAGTAAGTGCGTAAAGTAAATAAGACAAGTGTTATAGAGGTTCCAGGGGGTGTAATCCTGTACGTCCTCTCTTCCCCTGTGGTGTGGAGGAAAATTCCACTAGAACTTCTTGAGGTGAACTGTTACAAAAAGTCCTAAACAATAGTCCTTGGCTAATCCCTAGCGTCACTATCTAAACAGTTGTAGAACAGGTAGAATTTCCGTTCTTCAATTGCTTGAACCCTGATCCTTGGAGGGTTGAATTGCCTCTTCACCAGCTACCACCACAAACACAGTCTACCCGACTGCTTGTCACAACTGTCCTTGGCAAAACCTTCCTAGTTTGCTTCACAGTCTAAAAACCTTTGATGTAGAATCAAAGTTGGGCTGAGAATCAATAAATTGATTCTTGTTTGTGGTTCTTCAAAGTGTATGATTCTTGATAAAATCTGTGTAGCTTGAACACTTGAAGAATTTCTAGATATGATCTTGTTATAGCGCTGAGATGATAGTAATTCGAATAAGATGACTAATGCACAAACTTGCTTGATAATACTTGTTAGTTCGTTGTTTTTATCCTTGGTGCAGAGTCTTCTATTTATAGTGTGAGGTCCAACGTTCATCTGACTTCAGTTCGAATTGTATCAACGTCTCTTTTGTAACGGCTATATTTTCTGACCGATCTGCTGTGTCAGTAACTCATCCAATGAAATTGCTTCCTTTATAACGTTCGACTGTACGATCAGTTTGTTGGATGGCTGACTTATAAAACTGAGTTTTCTTATCAGTTTTATACTGAGTTTATAACTTGTCAGTTTCTTGACTGACTTGGAGCATTAACTGTGATTTTACTCTTTTTCAAATATCAGTACTACAGTTTTCATCTGATTATAATTGACTTAATCAAAGTACATCATGACTCAATATCATCTAAGAATTCATTGTCCTTATGATTCTTAGGTCTTCATACAAGATCCATAAAGTCAGTTCAGGTCACCACAATCTTGCCTGAAGTCTAACTTACTGAGCCTCGACTTGGTCTTCATAATCGAGTTTGAACCTCGGTTCTTCAATCTTCAATAAGCGAGTCCGTGACACTCGGTTCTTGAAGATTCTTAGATAAGCCAACCGAGTCGGTAACTCTCAGCGAACTTATCTTCTTCAGTTTCTGTCTTAGTGATTTCCAGTTTTCTAGATGACTTCCAGTTTTTCAGTTTTACGACACACTAATTTTTACAGTGCTTGTCTGATGTAACTTATACAAATATCAGACTCTAGTAAGACAGATACATTCAGTTCTAGACATCTTTTAGCTTTTCACTATAACAGCTGGCTTCAGCACTTCATCAATGGGGTTAAGATAATACTTTAAACAAATATGATGAATTATCATCAAAACATAAATTTTATTTCCAACAATTTCCCCCTTTTTGATGATGCCAAAACTCTCCTTAAAAGAAAAGGTTAAAGATCAAAGCATTGTAAAACAATGTAAAACTGGAAATTGGATTTCATTAGAATGAGCAAAAACTGGAGTAGTTATATTTTGTTCAAAATAGTGTAACTAGATACTAAGTTCTCTTTTGTGCTTTTTGCATGACTGAATCAAATTTTCTTGCTTTTTCATACATACTAAAATCATCTTCTAGCTTGGAGTCTATCTTTGAAAAAGTCTTGTTGTAGTCAACTTGACTTCCTTCTTTCCTTCTTCTCCATTGAATTAGCTTTGGTAAGTCTGATTCTTTCAAGTAGTAATTTTCAAATTCTACTATATCTACTTTCATTTGTTCAGTCTTGTCTTTAATCTTCAGTTTATCATCAATCCTCTGATTTTTCTTGTATTGTGCCATTTTCTACTTTGAGAATAAATCAGATAAAAAGTAGTTCAAGGATTCTTCAGTTGTCATGTCTCTGTACTTAGCTTTGATAGGATTGTGATCGTTGGTAAACTTCATCCATAGATCCTTTGTTAGAGCAACTCTTCTGTCTCCAGGTTGACTGTACTTTTCAATGAGCTGTTCGTCAGTGAGTTCTTTCCTTAAGAACTTAGGATCTGAGTTGTATCTTTGCAATTCATCTTCAAGTCGCTTCATTTCTCCAAGTAACTTCAGCTTTTCTTCTTCAGCTTCCCACTTTTTGGCATCATATAACTGATCTACCAGGACATGGGTTGCTTTTTGATCTTCTGCGATCTGTCGCTGAGAAGCAAGTACCTCCTTAAGCTGAGTTTCTATCCCATAGATATGCTGATTCATATGCCAGTGAGATTGGGCATGTGTTTCCCTATCTACTGCGGTTGAGTCTTCAAGTTTTTGTTTGAGTAACAAAATTTCTGAAACAGAACTTGAACTTGATTTGTGGATCATCTATAGTCTTGCATGAACTGAAACATCAGTTTTGGTTCTATAATCGAGATATCCAGAAATATTTGATAAAAGATCATTTTGTGCATCCTTGCTACTAAGAACAATCTTCAAATTTTCATGTACTTTTGCCAATTCATCCTTTGTGAGGATGTCATAAGGATCATAAGTATTTTCTATTGGATCCTTAAACTGAGTATTATCTTTAAGTATCATCAGTTGTTGATTAGCAGTTCCATCAGCTGCTTCTTGATTGTCAGTTGTCTGATCTTCAACTGGTAATCCTTCTTGCTGAGATACAGTTTGAATTGCTAGAGGTTGAGGTTGAGTTTCTGTTTGCAAGACTGTAGTCTCATCAGCTTCTTTTCTTGATTCATCAGCTTTATCATCATCATTCTTGTTTGAAGTATCTTTCGAGGTAGATGATGTGCCTGATTCTCTTCTTTTTGATAGTTCAGTGAATCTTTTGAAACAATTGTCAAGAAATTCCGAAATAGGAAACAGAGCATATAGATCTCTAACTTCCAATTTCTCTAAGAGTAGTTTTTCTTCAGTCTGTAGACTGGCATCTCGAGAATCTTCTAGTTTAAGTTTCATCTTCATTAGCTTGATGATTCTATCAGCTTCAAAAATTTGTGCTGATTGCTGAACTAATTCATGTTGTGACTGAGAAGTATGGTCAATAGTGATCTTTTCTTGTGTAACTTCAGTTGTCGGTTGTTGTTGTTGCTGTTCCCCCTCAGTTGGTGCTTTTTCTTTTGAGATTTCTGGGTACAAGCATCTTACAACTGATCTTGCTTCTGCTGATTCAGCCTTTCGCTTAGTCCCTTTGTGTACATCTTCCGGCTGAGACACAGTTTTCTGACTTGCTTCAGGTTGGGAAGTTGTTCCTGTGATTTCCTTTGTAGGTGCAGATTGCCTTGCTTGCTTCCCTTCCTTGATTCTTTCTAAGTAAAACTGAATGATTCCACTGAGATTCTTCTTCAGTCGGAATCTATGAACAGTTTCTTGTCCTTCGGCTTTAGCTCGTCTTGCACTGTCTAATTCAGCCGAATGTTGTCTCTTAAACTGATTGACAACATAGCCCGCCCAATTGAATTCTATTCCATCCCACATTATGTTCATGAGATAAATATTTTCTTTTGACAGTATACTAAATCCTTGGGATTTCCCAGTGACGTGTTTGATGAGCCATCTGCTGAGGTGTCCAAATTCTGGCTTGATTTTGTCTACATGAATACCAGGTTCGATTGGTTCTGTAGAAAAAGTAAGTAGCTCAAGAAAAGCTTCTCTTTTCAATGGTAAAGTAGTCTAATCTGTTGTTCTCACAGTTGTATTTGGGAAGCCAAAGAGTGTCCTTATGACGCTTTCATTGAGAACAATGCGATCTCCATGAACTTTGGTCATCAGAGAGTCTCGTACCAAACGCATATTTTGCCAAAATTTCAAAATTCCTCCTGTATCACGTTCTTCTTTGAACTTAACTTCCAGTAAGTTTCTCAAGCCTGGTTGTTTCTCGATTTTATCACTTATCCGATTTTTTGCTAATGAGTGTTTTGACACGAGCTTCATACATTTCGAATGTCAGCTCATCTAACTCTGTTATTAATCTTTCTTGTTTTGATTTTTCTGAAGTGGTCATGTTTGAGTGTGAACACAAAAATGATTTTTGAAAAGGGAGATTTTGAAGGGTTTGTTTTGTTTTCTGGAAAGGATGATGATTCGAATTTTGATTGGAAATAATGTGAACAGAGGTTGAATAAATAGGTAGGAAATTTTGGCGGTTGAGTAGTACAACTTTTCAAATTCCATGATGGTTTTGGGTAACCGATGCATGTTCTGTTCTGACAAATGTAGGGTGTACACGCGAAATTCTGACAAAAAGAACTGCAGTATTTTAATGTGACATAACTGCTGTTGATTTTATCATGTCAACCTTTGACTAAATTTGATTTGGAATAAAGCAGATCCGAGGTCGATTTTAGAAATAATGTCGATTTCATCAAACTTTGATTTCGATTAATCGATTTGAGATTGTTGATGTCAATAAGCGATCACATTAAGTGAGCGCACCCAACATTAACAAAGATTAATCCCCTTGACGAATCTCTGGCTTAACTGATTTAACTGACTTTGATTATTCCCAACTCAGTTCTTAATTTTGCAAATCTTTCTTTGTCCAATGGCTTTGTAAAGATATTTGCCAACTGATCTTCAGTAGATACATAAAGAACTGTTATATCCTATTTCTCTGCATGATCTCTTATAAAGTGATGACGCACATCAATGTGTTTTGTTCTTGAGTGTAACACTGGATTATCAGTGATTGCAATTGCACTTGTGTTGTCACGCATTATGGGAATTGTTCCTTCTTATATCCCATAATCTCTTAATTGCTGTCTGATCCATAAAACTTGGGCACAACAACTTCCAGCTACTCTGCTTCAGCTGTTGAAGTTGAAATTGAGTTTTGCTTCTTGCTAAACCATGACACAAGTATGTTTCCTAGTAACTGACATATGCCTGATGTGCTTTTTCTGTCCACTTTGCATCCAGTATAATCTGAGTCTGAATAAGAAATCATCTTGAATTCTCCTTCTTTTGAATACCATATTCCAACTCCATCTGTGTCTTTCTAATATTTCAATGTCCTTTTCACAACTGTGAGATGACTTTCCTTTGGTTTGGACTGAAATCTTGCACATACATCAACAGTAAAAGATATGTCGGGTCTACTTGCTGTAAGATAGAGTAAGCTTCAAATCATCCTTCTGTAGAGTGTTTGATCAACATCTTTGCCTTCTTTGTCTTCGTCTAGCCTGATGTTGGTCCCCATTGGTGTAAAAATTCCAGTAGATTTTTCCATACCAAACTTTTTGATAAGTTCTCTTGTATACTTTGTTTGGTGAATGAAAATTCCATCATTTAACTGTTTAACTTGTAATCCAAGGAAGTAATTCAATTCTCCCATCATACTCATCTGAGATTTTCTTTTCATCAAACTTGCAAATTTATCACAAAGCTGTTCATTTCCGGATCCAAAAATGATATCATCAACATAAATTTGAACAATTAGAGTATCTTCTCCATTCTTCATCCTGAATAAAGTTTTGTCGATTGTTCCTTTGATAAATCCATTATCCACCAGAAACTGAGATAGAGTTTCGTACCAAGCTCTTGGTGCTTGTTTAATTCCAAAAAGAGCTTTCCTTAGCTTGAAAAATTTATCTGCTTGCTCTTTGATTTCGAATCCAGGTGGTTGTTGAACGTATACTTCTTCTTCAAGAATTCCATTCAGAAATACGCTTTTAACATCCATCTGATAAACCTTGAATTTCTTATGAGCTGCAAAGGCAAGAAATAATCTGATTGCTTCTAATCTTGCAACTGGTGCAAAGGTTTCATCAAAGTCTATGCCTTCAGCTTGAGAGTATCCTTTAGCTACAAGTCTATCTTTGTTTCTGATGATATTCCCATCTTCATCAAGGTTATTTCTGAAAACCCATTTGGTTCCAATGATATTGACATGAACTGGTCTATCTTCCAATTCCCATACTTGATTTCTCTCAAATTCATTGAGTTCTTCTTGCATAGCTAATATCCAGTCTGGATCTTTCAAAGCTTCTTCAATTTCTTTAGGTTCTGATTGAGATAGAAAACACGCAATCATTGCATCTAATTGATGTCTTGTTCGAACGCTAGTTTGAGTATCACCAATAACTTGTTCTTCAGGGTGATCTCTCATCCATTGATATGTGGGTGTTTGTATCAAAGGAATTACATCTTGTTCGACTGGTTCTTCAAGAAATGGTTCTTGAATTTCTTCAGTTGGATCAGTAACATGTAGTTCAGGTGTGGTTTGATGAGTAGTTGGAGACTGAGACTGATCTTGATCTGAGCATTCTGAAATTTGTAGTCTTCCAATGTCAACTGAAACTTGTTCTGGAAAGATTGGTAACTGAGACTGAGAAACTGGTTCTTGACGGTCTTCAGTTGCTTCACCAGGGAAGTTTGGTTCATCAAATACTACATGTATTGATTCTTCAAGCTTGAGTGTCTTTTTATTTAGTATTCTAAAAGCTTTGCTGACACTTGAATATCCTAGAAAAATTCCTTCATCGACCTTCAATTTGAAAAACATGAAGTTGATCTTTTCCATTATTGTGTATGAAACATTTGCTTCCAAAAGCATGAAAGTATTAAACATTTGGTTTTCTTCCATTCCAAATTACATAAGGAGTCTTCTCATGTCTTTTGTTCATGAGAGCTCTGTTCTGAGTGTAACAAGCTGTGTTAACTGCTTCTGCCCAATATCTTTCAGGTAGTTTAGCTTCACAGTTCATAGTCCTCCCAGCTTCTTTGAGCATTCTATTTCTTCTTTCAGCTACACCATTCTGTTGAGATGTTCCTGTGGCAGCAAGTTGGTGTAAAACACCATTTTCTTCACAATATTCAATAATCACACTGTTGAGGAATTCAGTTCCTTTATCTGATCTTATCTTCACAACTGAAACTCCTTTCTGATTTTGAAGTCTCTTGAGTAGTTCTGTGAGTCTTTGCTTGGTTTCACTTTTCTTGATTAGAAAGATTACCCAAGTGTATCTTGAAAAATCATCAACTACCACCAATGTATACTTCTTTCCATTGATACTTATTTGTGTAATAGGTCCAAATAAATCCATGTGTAGCAATTCTAGATGTCTGGTTGTTGAATGCTGAGATTTGGTCTTGAAACTTGCTTTTGTTTGTTTTCCTTGTTGACATTCATCACATAAGATGTCCTTCTTATATGATATTTCTGGTAGTCCAATGACTAACTGCTTCTTAACAAGTGTGTTGATGTCATCAAAATTAAGATGACTCAGTTTCTTGTGCCATAGCCAACTGATTTCTGATTTTGTATTCACAAGCAAACAAGTTTCAAGGATGGAGGGCATGATTCCAAGGATTGTAAGGATCTGATCAGAGATATAGATGCTGCCATAGTGGAAGAAAGGTTGGATGAGGTCGTGCACAGATCTAAAGACCTTGATCCCCGAGGTCGGAGGGATTTCAGGCACATAGAATACCGGCAAGATTGAGGGAAACATGAAGAACCGTGAATGTGAAGAGACCGAACTCCAGATGCTGATCAGCATATGGATAACTTTCCCCTCAACATTATCAACACCATAGTAGGAGGCCCCAACATTAATCTTGTTGGTTTAAACAGGCAAGTTAGGAAATCTATGATTTATGATCCGAATGACGCACTCCCCATGATAATCAACAATGAGGGTCTCGTCATTGAAGCCTTAGTTCATGAAAACCTGGTGAAACGCATATGTGTCAGTACTGGGAGCACAATTAACGTCTTATATAATTCTGCCTACCAGTAAATGAAATTTAAAGATTCAGATCTAGCATCTGTCTCGGAGCCACTGTTCGGGTTTGCGGGACCTCCAGTTCATTCCTTAGGAATGATAAAGTTGGCTACGACATTTGGGAAAGAGCCGAGGAGCAGGACACTGATGGTGAACTATATAGTGGTAAAGGTCCGTCAGCTTATAACATCATCATGGGAAGACCATCGCTAATCGAGCTCCGAGCAGTGATCTCGTCGGCCAACATCAGCCTGAATTTTCCTACTATGGAGGGTTCAGTGGAAATCAAAGGAGATGTAGAAATGGAAAGAAGCTGCTACACGGCGATGGTCAATAGGAAAAGAGTTGAGCTGACACAAGCGGAGATGAGCTACAAGCATTACTGATCCGTTTTATATTTGATACAAATATCTATGATACAATCCTACGTATTTATTTTATATTTAAGGATGCAATAAAGCCATGAAATTCAGACATGTTTAAGGATTGCAATCAACAATATCACGGTAAAGTATCGTTATCCTATTCCTAGGTTAGACGATATGCTTGATGAATTGCATGGTAGTGAACTGTTCACTAAAATTGATTTAAAAAGTGGCTTTCACCAAGTTAGAAAATCCTACTCAAATTTTCGCCACTTTTTCAGCCTAAGGAATCTAGATACATTGAACTTGAAGCATTAATGATTCAGCAAAGTGCATTGTACTTAGATGTTTCATTCATGGATGATCTTGGTACACTAAATGGCGCCTTCCTTGGAATGAGTTTCTAGGAAGTCCTTTCTTATTTCTAGGTAGTCTTTAATGCTCATTCATGTATCAATTTTCTGAATTCAGCCTATAAATAGGCGTGGCATCTTCATTGTAAACTAGAGATTTCAACTTTAAGTGAATTATATAAAATATTGTGAGTTTATCTTGTTACCTTGTTGATTAGGTAATTCGATTGACTTGAGAATTTATCAAGGATTTGAGCAATCCTTGTGCGGCGTTCTCAACTTAGTTTTTCGAAGTGTGATTCCGAGAAAAACTAAGTCTTTGCTCGTTGTTTTTCCTTCTTTCTTCTTCGTTTCCTTCGTATTTTCTTCATTGCATCCTTAATCTAGATCCCGAATCATATCAATTGGTATCAGAGATTAGGGATTAAGGCTGCAAATATCCAAATTTTTTCATCTTTATTTTCCTTCAAAAAAAAAAAAATCTGTCAGAAAAAAACACGTCTATTATTTATGATTTTTTCAATATCCAAAACACCTTCAAAATCATAACCCATCACAGTCAAATTTGCCTTGCAAAAAAAAAAAAAAAAAAAAAAAAAAGCTACCACGATTGTTTCACGATTTGCCTGATTTACTGTTCGACACCGATTCGATTAGTAAAACAGTCTAAAATTCGTAATTTTGGTATACTCATAGGAAATTGCCTAATCTTCAACTTTCATCCTTTGAGTTTTCAAAATCCTATTCGTTTGATCACAAACATCCTGTAAGACATTGCTATCAATCATCAAAAACAATTCCGCAATTTTCAAGTTCATTATTCTTTTCTAAGATATTTCCATTGTGATTTTTATTACCCATGGCTCAAAGTGACCAAGAATCTAAATGGCGTTTATACAAAGAACAACCGCATAATAATTTGGATAAACAATTTTTGGAGTTTCAACAAACCTTTGAAATATCAAATTACTCATTTGTTTCACCAATATGGGATTGGTAATCTTGGTGGTAATCGTGCCCGTAATAGAGGTGTTGGACAACGTTGGGTTGATTATGGACGAAGTCAATTTGAGGCTAAACAAGCCCAACGAGAGTTAGAACGTGTAGAACGGCGAAAGCAACTTGAGGCAAAATGGAAGGATGAAGATGAGTTGTTCTTTCAAAAATATGGGGTAACTCATGAAGACGCTCTCCGTGGCAAGTTCCCGAAATATTTATCTACTGAACGTGTTGTTCCTCAACCTACTACTGAGATTGTCAATGATGATACTGTTCTAATTGCGACCAACACCATGGCTGGTCCGATTCTAGGTGATGATCTTATTCAAAAAAAACTTGTTGATAAAGTTGAATTGAGCACAACTATGGCTGTCCAATGTCATGATCAGTTGGAGGAACAAACCGAGGATGATCCGGTTATAAATGATGTGGTACTTATACATGATGAGATTATTGTTCCGACTGTGATACTTTCACATGAGATAGTAGTTCCTACTGTTGGTCCTATAACAGAAGCGGTCGTTGTTGGTGATTCTAATGTTACAAATGAATTTAAGGTATTCCCTATGGTATTTATTAATCCATATTTGATGAAAGTTAGCTCGACTGGAGGAGCAAAGGCTGCCCTCGTTAAAGCGTTGCAAGCACACAAATGGCTACGTTTTGGGGAAAAAGCCACGAGTAACAAAAAGTGTGCTTTTTCCGATGTTTCTTGGGTGAAAGATAGTGTGCCTGATTTCTATGTAATGGATGTGCACTTGTTTTTTCGTGTTTGTTTTGACCCTGGCATACTTGTAAAGTTAATATTGGCATTTCTTGGTGTCAAGCTTGCTGAGGAGGACTTCTACGACGTCTTATTGATTCGAGGACGAATCACTTTCAACCGGGAGGGAATGATACAAATATCTATGATACAATCCTAAGTATTTATTTTATATTTAAGGTTAAATAAAATCTGAAAATCCTACTCAAATTTTCGCCACTTTTTCAGCCTAAGGAATCTAGATACATTGAACTTGAAGCATTAATGATTCAGCAAAGTGCATTGTACTTAGATGTTTCATTCATGGCTGATCTTGGTACACTAAATGGCGCCTTCCTTGGAATGAGTTTCTAGGAAGTCCTTTCTTATTTCTAGGTAGTCTTTAATGCTCATTCATGTATCAATTTTCTGAATTCAGCCTATAAATAGGCGTGGCATCTTCATTGTAAACTAGAGATTTCAACTTTGAGTGAATTATATAAAATATTGTGAGTTTATCTTGTTACCTTGTTGATTAGGTAATTCGATTGACTTGAGAATTTATCAAGGATTTGAGCAATCCTTGTGCGGCGTTCTCAACTTAGTTTTTCGAAGTGTGATTCCGAGAAAAACTAAGTCCTTGCTCGTTGTTTTTCCTTCTTTCTTCTTCGTTTCCTTCGTATTTTCTTCATTGCATCCTTAATCTAGATCCCGAATCATGTCAATATTTCCGTTCTTTGATGCAATTATGACGATTGTCTGTTTAAATACTTTGTTAATTTTATTGTTGAATGACTGGAATTTGCACTTGGTGGGTGCTTTTTTATACAAGTTATAATCTTTGATGCTTTATTTTATGCAATGAGAATAATGCATGTTTAGTTGTAGAACCCATATATATGTGAAGTCTACAAATGACAAACTCTATTATGTCCACACGACAGACAAGCTGAGATCCACAGGTCGGACTCAATGTAATTTGATTAAGTTCGTAGGACAGATAAGCTGAGGTCCGCAGGTTGGACTCAGTGTACTTTTATTAAGTCCACAGGACGGACATGCTGAGATCCACAGGTCGGACTCAATGTAATTTTATTAAGACCGCAGGATGGACAAGCTTAGATATTCTGGTCGGACTCAGTGTAATTTTATTAAGTCTGTAGGACGGACAAGATAAGATCCGAAAATCGGTCTCAGTGTAATTTTATTAAGTCCGCAAGATGGACAAGCTGAGATCCACAGGTCGGACTCAATGAAATTTTATTAAGTCTGTAGGACGGACAAGCTGAAATCTGTAGGTCGGACTCAGCGTAAAATTGCTAAGTCCACAGGACGAACATGCTGAGCTCCGCAGGTCAGACTCAGTCCCATTAAGTTTGCAAAGTACAAGCTCTTAAAGTTCATAGGACGATCTCCACAGGACAGATCATGTAAAGATCATTTGGTCTGATAAAAGGCTATAACCTCGCATTTCATGCATCAGAGTCAAAAGAAATCTAAGTCCAACTCCAAGAAAAATCCAAGAGGCAGACAATAAGTGTGTCATTCAAAAATCACAGGCAATTGAAGGACACACAGGGGGCTAGGTCAGAAGATCAAGAAAGACATTCCAAAGTGCAGTCAAGTAAGTAATTGCTTTTAAATAATTATTAAGACACTTGCGAAATATGAAAAAAATTGCAATAAATTTGCGTATATTATGGATATGATATGAATCATTTACATTCAAGTAAATTTTGATGTTTCTAAAAACAAAAAAGTGCAAGGCAAAAATCTAATACCTAGGAGTTGAACTTTGCTCTGGTCTCGTAGCCATATCCGACCTAGACTGGTCAGTATACCTCTGAAGGGATGCATAATAGGCTGCATGATTGGCCACGATGTCCACCCCCTTCCTGAAGTCTTCCACAAGGTCGTTGTAGACCTCATCCATACCCGACTTATAAATATTAGTGTGGGAAAGATGAGCGATGTCCAGATCAAGGAACTGAACCAGGGCGTCGTTTATCCCTATGGTGTATGTCCCGCAGGCTGTAGAGGCAAGCGGTAGATTCAGGGTCTGGAGAAAGTTTGGTGAGGCCTTATACTCTTGGACTATACGGGCATGGGCTATGGCGAGCTCAACCGCCAGAGCATTCTTCTTTGACCGGAGCTTGGTGATGACATCCCCCATCTCATACGTCTCGGCTAAGATCTCTCCTTTCATGGATTCAAGAGAATCCTTATATGCAGACCGTAATTTATGCAGTTCAGTTTCCGGAGACTGAAGTTGTTGCTTAACACACTCATTATTCTAGATAGTGGCTTGCCAACACTGATTGATCTTATTGCGCTTAGAAGATCCCCTCTCCATGTCGGTAATCCTCTTTCTAAAGTTCTATATGCAGGAAGAGGCAGCTGCTAGACTTTTAAAAGTCTCCTTTCCAACGTGAGACCCCTGTAAAAGGAATATGTTAGGCTTAAGAAGAAATGAAGCTCATGGGAAGAACCATTAGCGGCTGTTAAAGCTACTTACATATTCAATGGTAATGATCTCTTCATTAGCCAACTGTTCGTTGGTCATCTTCAGTAGATGGGTCAGTCTCCAGCTCCTCCTCATCGTCTTTGATCGCGTTCAAAGTACTTACTAGCAATAGGGCTAGGTCTAACATAGTAGAGTACTGGCGAGTCAAGGTCGATCCCACAGAGACTAGTAAGAACATCTAATTATCAAGATTGAGCTTGTCCCGATTATGGTCTACGACCAACTATAATATAGACAGTAGTAAATTTGGTTCCTCAAACTAACAAGGTTACGCTAGTTCACACAAAGCAAAATGAGTTTCTAATGTATTAGTTCAATTATGAGTAATTCGTTATTCCCCCCACACATGCAACAGTCCTCCCCATTGATGAATTTATTCATTGTTCAGCTACGGGTACAACTCCTAACCCTATCTACTCTGACAATGGTAGTAGACAATCAATATGCAAGCTACCCTCCTTAATTGGTCCGTAATATCCCATACGCATAAAGAACTAGAGCTGTCGATACTGAGCGCTAACTCATACCACAAACCCACCTAGACAGCTGTTGACATTGATCAGCGCGTTCCTTGGTCCATTCAAGATAATATCCAAACATAGCACTTCACTATTCGTATTTCATGCTAGTTTACAATGACATGCAAATAGTTGATCAGGCTACTAACATGTAAATTAAATATATCGATCAACGTAGCTGGCGCCGATTATCATGAATTAGTAATTTACTAGGTATTCAGATCTAGCGATATAGACCGTCGTAGATATGAAGAACGCAACTTCTATTCCATGATTTCTTCACCAACGAATCAGATCTATAACACATGAGGTAAAATAAACTAACTACAACATAATTAAACAAAATAATCAATTAAAACATACTAGTCGAATAGAACAATGATAGATCTACATCTTGGAAAGGACAGAAAATCATACCCTCAAAGTCGAGTGTAGATCTCCTTCAGATCTCTCCTTAAGCGGCGACTCCGTCGCGTCTCCGTCTAGAACTCATAAAATAAAATAAAGAACAAAGAACTTTTTAGTGCATAATTTGCCTTGAATAATTTGGGTACAATGTTTTCTGAGTCGAAGCCTCTTATTTATAGCTATCTAAACCGACTTAGAAAAACCTAGTTCTACCCCTCGTCCATGAAAACGTGTTTCGGAAGGATCTCAAGCCTCGGTGAGTTGGCAGTCCTCCTCGGTAAACCAAGGGTATTTTTGTCTTTTTTCTTCAGCCAAAAACTTGAAAGGATCTAGAATACCCTAGGCCCATTCCTTTTGTTCAGTCCACTCCAGATTCGTCCATGACGCTCTGCCCAATATTTTGTATCCTTAAAATAACCAAATAATGCACGAAATACTATCGAAACAGGCAAAATAAACGCTATGTGCAGATTTCTCGACTCACGAACCTGACATATGCTATTCAACTCAAATGGTTCATATTTATAGGTCGAAACAACTATTTTTAGCTCATAATGGAAAGAATGTTGATGCCGTATGATAGATTATTTTAACCGTCACCAACTACCTCCCACTAGACTTTTGCTCATACGTGAGCAGAGTATCAAGGCAGAATGTACCTTCAAGAGAAATCTTCATCAATTACCAAATATTCAATCAAGATTTCCGGTAGAAACATACATTAAGCCACAATCCGTAAGCTTCCCCTTAATCACTACATACCACGCATCAATGTGTCGTGTGATTAATCAGTCGTGATAGTGCGTTCGTGAGGAGAATCAAGTTGTATTAACCACACAATCTTAACTTACCTGCGCATACACTCGCTCATCTTGTGTTCATACTTGGTTACACAACATGGTACCTTAATCGGGTCGGGCAGACTCGGGGACTGAGCACCGCTCTTAAGCCCTCATTTGTTTCTTTTTATGTGAGGGTCGTGCCATTTTTACACGAGTTCGCTTCCCTCACTGCCTTTATTGCATATATTTTCTTTTTTCTTCTTCTATTTTTCTTCTTTTGTTTTGGCAGATTTCCTCACTTTTTTCTTTTTCTCTCACAAGTCCGTTTGTCCCGGTTACCTCTCGTCATCCAAGTTGCTTCCCTTGTCTTACAACAATTTGTTGAAGAATATAGATTGACAAATATTGATTCCCGGTTAAAACAATTCATCATCTAATCTTAAACACTTCTCACTCAGATTATGTGCTCAAATATTGATTGCAATGATAGAATAATAATAAATAAGTTACTATTTCACGCAACATAACATATGCTCATTCTTTCATACTAAATTGAATATGCTATAGCTCACTTCAAATCGAACTTAGGCTCTTTTTCTACTGATGAAAACGGGCAATAAGAAAGCTAAAAACAGTGTTTTATTTTTCAAAAATATTCCCTCTACAAATATTCGGCTAAGACGCCTACCCCCCACTTATTATAGACATTGTCCCCAATGACTAATAATAATGAAAGGAAAAGGTATTTAGCTCTGGAATTGATCAGCTGAGTCAAAAAGAATCCGGGAGCAGAATCATTAGCTCCTAGTTCATTCCTCTTCCAAGTTGTTACCTACGGTCCAAAATACATCTAAAAACGGTGAGTAACATGCGAAGGGCAATAAGAAAATAAGGTGCCGGTAATCGTGCATACCGGAGGAATGCGCAAAAACAGTTTAAGCCACTTTATTCTTTTATCAGCTTAATCAAGACGCGAAAACTTTTACGAGGGTATCACATGAGAATCGTGAAGGAAAAAACCACATATATCTCTAGCCAAGTGACTGAAGATATATATGATGAAAAAAACCTTACGATTTTCATGCTACTTTATTGACTCAAAATAAAATAAAAACAAAAGCAATAAATACGGGTTTAGAAACAGTTCTGAATTTATTGTCGCCAGCTCGACTGTACTAATAGAGCTCCTTCATTCATATTCTAGCTCTGTCAACATAAAGACTTCCAAATTAGGGTTATACTTGTGCTCTAGGTAATGTTTCAGCCAGTGGCCCTTAACTGTGAAAGTCTGCCCAGAGTATTCATGTCTAACTTCACATGAACCTGAATTGAAGACTTTCGTGATTACATGTGGTCCATACCATCTAGACTTCAACTTCCGTGGAAAAAAACAAAGACGCAAATTGTACAACAACACTTTATCTCCTACTTGAATTGTGCGGTTCAAAATCTTCTTACCGTGCAGGTGTTTCGTTCTTTCCTTGTAAATATTTGCATTTTCATACGCTTGAAGTCTAAACTCCTCCAATCTATTCAACTCTAGCCATGTTTAGAAACCTCGTAGCCCACAGCGCTCGGTGCTCAAGTTCTACCGGTGAATGACATGCTTTTCCAAAAACTATCATATATGGTGGCATCCCAAAAGTGCTCCTATAAGATGTTCTGTACGCCCAAAGTGCGTCAGCTAATTTCAAAGACCAATCATTCCTCGTCGGATTCACAGTCTTCTCTAAGATCCTTTTAATCTCTCTGTTCGTGACTTCTACTTGTCCACTCGTCTGGGGGTGATATGCTGCTGCAATATTATGTCTAACCCTATATCTCATCATTAATTTCTCAAACAACCTATTACAGAAATGAGTCCCTCTGTCACTAATTTTGGCTCTGAGGACTCCAAACCTCGTCAAAATGTTTTTCTTAAGAAACCTCAAGACAACCCTGGCATCAATAATAGGTGAAGCTACTGCTTCCACCTATTTGGAAACATAATCAACTGCTACCAGGATGTAACGATTCGATTTTGATGATGTGAAAGGCCCAACAAAATCAATTCCCCATACATCGAATAACTCCACTTCTAAAAAACTCTGAAGTGGCATCTCATTCCGCTTAGAAATATTACCGGTCATTTGACATGAATGACAGGCTCGTGTAAACTCGTAAGAAGATTTATAAATTGTTGGCCAATAGAATCCACACTGTAGTACCTTTGCTTTTATCTTGTCTGGCCCATAATGACCTCCAGCTTCTCTAGCACGACACATGTGCAAATACTTGGAATCTCATCATCATGGACGCATCTCCTTAGGATGGCATCAGGGCACAATTTGTTAGGTAGGGATCATCCCAATGATAATGCTTCAGATTCGTGAAAAACTTCATCATATCTGCAGTATTGAATTCTGGTGGTAGGTATTGTTGGGAATAAAATTTAGTTTTGCTGATGATTCATCTTATTCAAGAACATGTTTGTTAACACCCCATTGATGAAGTGCTGAAAATAACTGTTATAGTGGAAAGCTAAAAAATGTCTAGAACTGAATGTATAGGTTTTACTAGAGTCTGATAATTGTATAGGTTATATCAGACATGCTCTGTAATAGATATAAGTGTCGTAGAACTGAAACTGGAAATCAGCTAAGAAACTGGAAAACACTTAGATAATCAGAATCGAAGATATACACGAGGAACCAAGTTCTCGAATCGAAGAAGGTATGTTCATTTGAGGACACAGACTCGGTTGGATTATTTAGAACCGAAGGCTGAGGGACACAGACTCAGTTAAGGAAGATTGAAGAGCTGAGGGTTCAAACTCAGTTATGAAGATTTTAAGCCGAGACTATAAGGTTAGAATTCAGGTAAGTCTGTGATGTCCTGAACTGACTTTATGGATCTTGAAAGAAGACCTAAGTATTATAACGACAATGATATCTTAGAAGATCTTTATGAGGATTGGTGTAATCTGATTCAGTCGCATATAATCAGATAAACAGAGTACTAAAGTTTTTGAAGAAGAGTAAAAACTCAGTTAACGCTCTAAGTCAGTTAAGTAAACTGAAAACTGACATACTTATTATAAAACTGATCAAGAAACTCAGTTTTATAAGTCAGTCATCCAACAAACTGAAAGTACATTTGAACGTTGTAAAGGAATAAACTCTATTAAATGAAATACTGAATGGTCAGAATGGTCAATAAATATAGCCGTTACAAGATAGACGTTGATACAATTTGAATTCAAATGAAATGAACATTGGACCTCACACTATAAATAGTTGACTTTGCACCAAGGATCAAAAACCAAGAATTAACAATATTACATGTTTTTGTGCAAGAGTATTGTTCATTCAAATTGTTATTTGTGCTCAACAATATCTTATCTAGTATTCTTCAAGTGTTCAAACTACATCGATCTTATCCAGATTTCTACACTTTGAAGAACAACAAGAAAGAATCAATTTATTGATTCTTAGCCCAACTTTGATTCTAATCAAAGGCTTAGACTGTGAAACAATCCGGTCATGGAGTTGCCAAGGACAGTTGTGACATTTGCAGTCGGGTAGATTGTGTTTGTGGTGGTAGCTAGTGAAGAGACAATACAACCCTCTAAGGACCAGTGGTTCAAGCAGTTGAAGAGCAGCCATACAACCTGTTCTTTAGTTGTTTAGATAGTGACACTAGGGATTAGTCAAGGACTATAATTTAAGACTTTTGTAACAGCGTATCTCAAGGAGCTCTAGTGGAATTTTCCTCTTACATCACAGGCGAAGAGTAGAGTGACATGACAACACCACCTGGAACCACTATAATTCTTGCTCTACTTACTTTAAGCATTTACATTCTGTTATTTACTTTACAGCATTTATATTTACATTACACAGCATACTGAAAATTGATTGTTATAAGTACACACTGTTCACAAACTGACATTCACCAGAATTCAGTTTTGCATACAACTTTTTCTTATAGAATAACAAGATCCAGATATTGGCTAAAATTTATATCCGCTGCCGGTTGACTCAGTTTTGTATAAATTAGTTTGTCTTAAATTCAGCTTTGTCAGCTCAACTCCACACAAGTGAAAACTGAACCTTAAATGTTAATCAATCTGCACTAGACTCAGTTTCCAGTTAGGTTTTTGGTGACAAGTTCATTCACCCCCTCTAAACTTGTGTTAGCCATTCTAAGGGACCAACAATTGGTATCAGAGCAGTGTTTCTTTAACAAGTCATTGTTAAAAACTAATTTGCTCTAATTATCTCCTCTAGTAGTTCTCCTGAAAAAGCTCAGTGTTTCAGATTCCAGTCTTTGCATAATACAGTTCTCACTCACACAATGGATAACAATCAGTATGCGAGACAGATGCTAATGTGGAACATGGATAGATTTGATGAATATAAACGTTCATGCAACCACCAGGACATCAATGGATGGGAAATCACCCTGAAGAACAAGTGATAGGTGATTTTCAAGCTGGAGTTTGTACCAGACACCAACTAGATGCTATGATAGCATGCTTTTTTATCTCAATCCAAACCCAAAGAGATTGAATAATCCTTAAAGGATCCATAATGGATTTTGGCCATGCAAGAAGAACTCAATGAATTTGAGAGAAATCAAGTTTGGGATTTAGTTGACAAGCCATATCATGTCATCATAATTAGAACTAAATGGGTTTTCAGAAACAAGCTTGATGAAGATGGGAATATTATCCGAAACAAAGCCAGACTTGTAGCAAAAGGTTACTCACAAGCTGAAGGGATAGACTTTGATGAAACTTATGCCCTAGTTGCAAGGTTGGAGGCAATCATACTATTTCTTTCCTTTGCAGCTCACAAGAAATTCAAAGCGTACCAGATGGATGTTAAAAGTGCATTTTTGAATGGGATACTTGAAGAAGAATTCTATGTTTAGCAACCACTAGGATTTGAAATTAAAGATCAAGCTGATAAATTTTTCAAACTAAGAAAAGCTTTTTATGGACTCAAACAGGCACCAAGAGCTTGGTATGAAACTCTATCACAGTTTCCGGTGGATAATGGTTTTATAAAAGAAACTATTGATAAGACCTTATTTAGAATGAAAATTGAAGAAAGTACTCTCCTAGTTCAAATCTATGTGGATGACATCATTTTTGGATCAGAAAATGAGCAACACTGTGAGAAATTTGCAAGTTTAATAAAGAGATAATTTCAGATGTGTATGATAGGAGAATTAAGTTATTTTCTCGGATTGCGAGTAAGACAGATGGACAGTGGAATTTTCCTTCACCAAAGCAAGTATACAAGGGAATTGATCAAGAAGTTTGGATTGGAAAAATCAGTTGGCATTGCAACACCAATTGGAACCAAGATCAGATTAGATGAAGATAAATATGGAAATGATGTGGATCAAACTCTCTACAGAAAAATGATTGAAAGTCTGCTCTATCTTACAGCCAGCAGACCAGATATATCCTTTACTGTTGGTGTATGTGCCAGATTTCAAACTAGACCCAAAGAAAGCCATCTTACTGTCGTCAAAAGAACCTTGAAGTATTTAAACGATACAGAAGGAGTTGGGATATGGTATTCAAAAGACGGTGAATTCAAACTGATATCCTACTCAGACTCAGACTATGCAGGATGCAAAGTGGACATAAAAAATACTTCAGGCACATGTCAGTTATTGGGAAATAGACTTGTGTCATGGTTCAGCAAGAAACAAACTCAATTTCAACATCAACAACTGAACCTGAGTATATAGCAGCTGAAAGCTGTTGTGCTCAAGTTTTGTGGATCAGACAGCAATTAAGAGATTATGGAATAGAAGAGGGAATACAAGTGCAATTGCTATAACTGACAATCCAGTTTTGCACTCAAGGATGAAACACATTGATGTGAGACATCACTTCATAAGGGATCATGCGGAAAAGAAAGATATCACAGTTCTCTATGTCCCGACTGAAGATCAGTTGGCTGACATTTTCACTAAACCTTTGGACAAAGAAAGATTTGCCAAACTGAGAATTGAATTGGGTTTAATAAAAGTCAGTTAAGTCAGATTAAGCCAAGAGATTCGTCATGGGGATTGATCCTTGTTCTGCTGGGTGCGCTCGCTTAGCAGATCAGTCATTGACATCAACAATCTCAAACTGACTAACTGAAACTGAAGAATTGACGGAACTGAACTTTCTAAAAACTGACTTCAAACATTAGTTTACCCAGTCAAAGAAAGTCAAATGGTGTAAAGGATAAAACCGACAGTGGTTATATCGCATTTAATTAGGACCGTTTATGTCAGACCCTATTGCTTGTACACCCCCACTATTGTCAGAACAATACATGCATCGGTTACACAAACCATCATGGAATTTGAATAGTCAGTACAAAATCTTCAGAAAATCCACGAACCATAATTACCCCCATTTTATTCTCTATATATCCGCCCCCTTGCATAATTCATCCTCTCTCAAAAGAAAAATTCGAACTTTGTCTCTCACAAAAAAAAAGTTCAAAGATCCCTCTTTCTCAAAATCAGCTCATTTTTAGAAAAAATCATAATGGCAGCCTCCAAGAAATCACAAGAAGAAAGGCTCATTACTGAATTGGATACTTTATCTTTCGAACAATATGAAGAACTCTGCAACAATACTCTTTTAGCAAGTCATATTTGTGAGAAGATTAAGCGTCAACAAGGATTAAGAGACATCCTGTAAGTAAAATTCAATGATGATCATGATGTGGAGGTGATTTTACAGTTCTGGGAAAACATGAGATTAGTTTGGAAATCTCTAATCACAAAAGTTCGAGGTGAAAGGATTATTCTCAATGAAGCAATCATCAAGATGCTATTTGATTTCAGGGAACCATTTGTGAAATCAAGATATTTGAGTTGTTTAACACTCAAAAGAGATGTCTTTCTCAGACAAATTTTATTAACAAAGGAACCAACAGATATTGGTTCTCATGTCAACAACCTCAAACCAGAGCTTGGACTCCTCAGCAAATGGCTCTGCAGGCATGTTATTGGTCGATACAAAGGCATTGCCACATTATCTGGAGAAAGCATTTATCTGATGAATATAATCTGAGATGAACTTGAGTTCAATTGGGCTGGTTATGTGTTCAATCAGTTAAAACAACATCACTTAGCTGAATTGGAAAGTGTTCGAAAAGCCCAAGCTGAAGGAAGAGCATCTGTTGACAGTCTTCGACTGAAAAAGACACTCAGTGGCGTTATTCAACATTATCTGGAAATACTCAAGGAAGGGAACACAGCAGAACATACCGGAGCATCTACAAAAAGAATGGATACATCCATCGGAGATGTAACACTAGATCATTCTAGGAAAGAAAACTCCAAGACATCCGAACCTGAATCCAAGCAGAAAACTGTGTCTCCGCAAACAGCTGAATACAAAGGAATCAAACTAAAAGCTGACTCAGAGAATGTTAAGTCAGTTGGAAAATGCTTGTTCCCAGGCACCTCAAGTCCAGCACCAACATAGGGGGAACATCAACTTACAACCAAAGTCACAAGAGATGTCCGTATAGCAACTAAATTGTTTCTCAGTTACAACAGTCTATCAAAAAGAAACAAGTTTCCGTTATGCATGCTGAAAAGGAGCAAAAGCAACATACACTCGGTTGGCTTATCTAGAACTGAATGCTGAGGGAACAAACTCAGTATTTGAAGAACTGAGTGACACAGACTCAGTTAAGGAAGATTTAAGAACTGAGGGTTCAAACTCAGTTATGAAGATTTTAAGCCGAGACTATAATGTTAGAAATCAGGTAAGTCTGTGATGGCCTAAACTGACTTTATAGATCTTGAAAGAAGACCTAAGTATCATAAGGACAATGATATATTAGAAGATCTTTATGTGGAATGGTGTAATCTGATTCAGTCACATATAATCAGATAAACAGAGTACTGAACTTTTTGAAGAAGAGTAAAAACTCAGTTAACGCTCTAAGTCAGTTAAGTAAAGTGAAAACTAACATACTCAGTGTAAAACTGATCAGGAAACTCAAATTTATAAGTCAGTCATCCAACAAACTGAAAGTACATTTGAACTTTGTAAAGGAAGCAACTCTATTGAATGAAATACTGACAGGTCTGAACGGTCACTAAATATAGCCGTTACAAGATAGATGTTGATACAATTCGAATTCAAACGAAATGAATGTTGGACATCACACTATAAATATATGACTTTGCACCAAGGATCAAAAACCAAGAATTAACAAGATTACAAGCATTATTGTGCATGAGTCTCGTTCATTCAAATTGTTATTTGCGTTGAACAAGATCTTATCTAGTATTCTTCAAGTTTTAAAAATACATCGATCTTATCCAAATTTATACACTTTGAAGAACCACAAGAAAGAATCAATTTATTGATACTTCACCCAACTTTGATTCTAATCAAAGGGTTAGACTATCAAGCAATCCGATCAAGGAGTTTCCAAGGACAGTTGTGACATTTGCAGTCGGGTAGACTGTGTTTGTGGTTGTAGCTGATGAAGTGGCAAAACAACTCTCTAAGGACCAGTGGTTCAAGCAGTTGAAGAGAAGCCATACAACCTGTTCTTTAGTTGTTTAGATAGTGACACTAGGGATTAGTCAAGGACTATCATTTAGGACTTTTTTAACACCGTATCTCAAGGAGTTCTAGTGGAATTTGCCTCCTACATCACAGGGGAAGAGTTGACTGACAGGATTACACCACCTGGAACCACTATAATTCTTGCTCTACTTACTTTAAGTATTTACATTATGTTATTTACTTTACAACATTTATATTTACTTTACACAGCATACTGAAAATTGACTGTTATAAGCATACACAGTTCACAAACTGACATTCACCCGAATTCAGTTTTGAATAAAGATTTTTCTTATAGAATAACAAGATCCAGATAAAGGCTAAAATTTATATCCGTTGCCGGTTGACTCAGTTTTGTATATGTAAGTTTGACTTAAACTCAGCTTTGTCAGCTCAACTCCACACAAGTTAAAACTGAACTATAATTGTTAATCAATCTGCACTAGACTCGGTTTCCAGTTAGGTTTTTGGTGACAAGTTTATTCACATCCCCTCTAAACTTGTGTTAGCCTTTCTAAGGGACATGTATCTTCCTGCTAGATAATTCACAATATTGGAAAACCAAGGGTATACCTTGGCCGCTCTTGATGTATGTTGTCGGGAATGAGATTCAACTCGAGCTACCACTGAGATGGCAAAAAGTTGTTCATAAGGAAAGCTCTCCCTGATCTCAGTCAGTTGCTCATCTTCCAGCAAAGTTAATATCAACAGGTGATTGGCTACCTGGTTCTCAGATCCATTTTTATCTTTAATCTCAACATCAAACTCTTGTAAGAGTAGAATCCATCTTAACAATCTCGGCTTGGAGTCTTGCTTGGTTAGTGGGTATTTCAAAGCTGCATGGTTAGTGAATACACTGACTTTCGATCCTACCAGATACGGTCAAAATTTGTCAAAAGCAAAGATGACAGCTAAGAGTTCCTTCTCTGTAGTCGAATAATTCCTCTGGGCACTATTAAGGGTGCGACTGGCGTAATAGATAGGCTTAAAGATTTTATCCTCTCTTTGTCCCAGGGCTGCTCCAACTGTCGTGTCGCTTGCTACCACACATAAGCTGAAAAGGTTTATGCCAATCTGGGGCTACCAGAATTAGGGCGGTTATAAGCGTTTGCTTTAATGTGTTGCATGCTTTCTTGCACTCTTCTTCAAATACGAAAGCTACATCCTTTGCAAGCAATTCAGTCAAAGGTCTAAAAACTTTAGAGAAGTCCTTAATAAACCTCCTATAGCATCCTGCATGGCCAAGAAAGGCTCGCAACGTCTGTAAGTTCATTGGAGGGGGTAACTTCTCTATTACCTCTATATTTGCCCTATCAACTTCCATTCCTTTATTTAAAATCAACACTATTCCTTCTGTAACCATGAAATGGCATTTTTCCCAGTTAAGTACAAGGTTGGTCTCTTCACATCTTTTTAGCACTTTATTCAAATTGTCCAAGAATTTATCAAAGCTATCTCCAAATACAGAGAAGTCATCCATGAAAATCTCTAGAAAATCCTCCACCATGTCCGCAAATAACGACATCATGCACCTTTGGAAAGTTGCAGGTGCATTACATAACCCAAAAGGCATGCGATTGTACGCAAAATTTCCAAAGGGACATGTGAAAGTTGTATTTTCTCGGTCCTCAGGTGCAATATGGATCTGATAATAACCCGAATATCCAAATAAGAAACAATAAAACGCATGACCGCTTAATCTTTCTAACATCTGATCAATGAATGGTAAGGGAAAATGATCTTTACGAGTTGCATCATTCAGTTTCCTGAAGTCAATGCAAAATCGATGCCCCATAATTAGTCTCACAGGGATTAACTCATCAAACTCATTAGGTTGGACAATGAATCCTACTTACTTGGGCACCACATGAATCGGGCTTACCCACTCACTGTCTGAAATTGGGAAAATGATTCCCGTCTCCAACATTTTAATGATCTCTTACTCAACAACATCCTTTATTTGTGAGGTCAACCTCCTTTGAGGTTGAGCTACCACTTTCTTTTCACGGTCCACAGAGATCTTATGCATGCACACCGATGGGCTTATTCCTCTAATATATGCAATCATCCATCCAAACGCTCCCTTGTGCTCTCTCAGTACTCTTAAAAGCTTCTCCTCCACCAATGGTGATAATGACGATGAAATTATAAGGGAGAGAGTATCATCTTGTAAGTACACGTACTTTAGGTGAGAAGGCAAATGTTTTGACGTTAAGTTCCTTGGTGGCTCCTCTAATGATGATCTTAATAGCTTACCAGTCAATTGTATGTCAAAGAACTTGTGCCACGAAAGTTTATGAATGGTTCCTCATAAATCCATAGAAGATATAGGCTCTATTTCTCGCACTTGACTTTCGCTACACCCAGGCCAGGTTTCCTCATAACTTTCTTCTTCCTTCAGGAGCAAAGTCTCTACTACTTCAGGGTCTAGTGCCACTTGCTGATATAATTCCAAAACAAGCTCGTCTATGGCATCTAGCATGTAGCATGCTTCTCCTTCATCATGAGCATATCTTATTGAATTCATCACATTGAACACTACTTTGTCCTCATTTACTCTCAAAATCAGCTCACCCTTATGAACATCTATCAATGTCTTACTCGTAGCTAGGAAAGGTCTTCCTAAGATCAATGGAACATTGTGGTTAGCTTCCTTGTCTAGCACCACAAAGTCCACAGGGAATACAAACTTATCAACTTTTACCAATACATCCTCCACCACTCCACACGGTTGCTTCATTGACCTATCTGCTAATTGAAGAGTTATAGATGTTTCATTCAACTGTTTCATGCCTAACTTATGAAATATGGAGAGTGGAATTAGATTAAAATTGGCTCCAAGATCACACAATGCTTTATTTAGGCATACTCCTCCATTTGTGCATGGTATGAGGAAGCTCCCAGGCTCTTTACACTTGAGAGGCAGTTTGCGTTGCAAAACTGCCGAGCATTCCTTGTTAAGGCATATAGTCTCCAGGTCTAGCAATTTCCCTTTGGTAGAGATTGCTTCTTTCAAGAAATTTGCATACTCTAGCATTCCGGCTAGAGCTTCTACCAAAAGTATATTCACTTGCAACTTTTTAAACATCTCTATAAACTTTTTATAATGCACATCATCATTATTCGGCTTGTATTCCTAGGGGGTAAGGGTAAAGTAGCAAGATTAACAGTTACAGTTTGTGAAGACTTACCTACAGACTACTACTGCTCTACCTCCTTGTCTGCTGAATTTTCAGACTCCCGGTTTACCGGAGTAGTGTCCCGGGTTTCCGGCCCTGATTTTATTCCATATTCTGCTGCGTTCTGCTGCTGACTGCTTTTTGATTTTCAACCTGGATAGTTGGTATAACTGGTCCAGGTAGTTCCTTTATGCTTATAGTCATGATTGCGTTCACGTCCTTCGGATTCTTCTCAGTATTACTTGGAAATCCTCCCGGAGGACGGGCTGACACGTGTTCCGCAATCTGCCCCACTTGGGGTGACAGAATCTGCACCAATGCTTCCTGATTGGTCAGCCTTGTTTCATTCTTATGACAATATGGGGTGAAGTTTGTATTCAGCTCAGTCATGGATTTCGTAAGTTGATTGACCGTGTCGGTCGCAGTTGAGCCTATTTTATGCATAGCTGCTTCCCAACTGCCGGACTTGTTGAATTGAGGCATGAATCCACCAGCTTGTCCCGGTCTCTCTCCACCATTTGAATCACTTTGTCGAAAAACCCCAGTTGGTCGCTCAGTCTAAAACCAGGGTGGTCATGAGAACCTGGGCGATATCCGCCCCCATAAGGATTTTCTTGCCTCCTAATATGGTTCACGTCCTCAGTGTTTGTTGCTTCATTATCTTGTACTTTCTCGACCTTGGCAATGTGTTCTTGCATGCCATCTATCTTCTCATTCATCGCCATTAGCTGATATAAGATCTTTTGAAAAGTATCTTCTCCAAATACACCGTTAGCTACTTTGGCTATTTCAATTTGATGTGTTCCCCCATTGACTGGTCTGTGCTATTTGATCCAACTTTTCTTCAGCTTCTTCAGGTGACAGCAACGCAAAACATCCGTTCCTTGATGCATCGACTCTCATTTGCTCACTTTTCCGTAATCCATGATAGAAGCTATGCATTCGTACGAGTAAAGTGATATCATGGTGAGGGCATCTCCTTTGAGCTTCCTTAAATATTTCCCAAGCTTCTTCAACGGTTTCAATGGGTATCTGCCTGAAATTCATACTGTCTTGCCTCATCGGTATTGACTTCCCAGGTGGGCAGTACTTGTCCATAAACTTCTTGCTGCTCTTAAAATGATTGACCCACTGGTCCTTGATGGGTTACGTATGCCTCTTCACCAGCTACCACCACAAACACAGTCTACCCGACTGCTGATACAACTGTCCTTGGCAAATCCTTCATCGGATTGCTTCACAGTCTGAACCATTGATTAAGGATCAAAGTTAGGTTGAGAATCAGTAAAATGATTCTTGTTTGTGGTCCTTCAAATTTTCAGATTCTGAATAAATTCTGTGTAGCTTGAACACTTGAAGAAATTCTTGATTGATCTTGTTAGCGCAGATATAGACGATAAATCGAATGAACTAGACTCTTGCACAAAAATGCTTGTAATCTTGTTACTTCTTGGTATTGTTCCTTGTTACAAAGTCCTCTATTTATAGTGTGAGGTTCAACATTCATTTCACTTGAATTTGAATTGTATCAACGACTATCTTGTAATGGTTATATTTTGTGACCGTTCTGACTTGTCAGTATTTCATCCAATAGAATTGCTTTCTTTACAACGTTGGACTGTACTATCATTTCATTGGATGGCTGTCTTATAAAACTAAGTTTTCTAATCAGTTTTATACTGAGTTGGTCAGTTGTCAGTTTCTTGACTGACTTGGAGCATTAACTGAGATTTTACTCTTCTTCAAATATCAGTACTCTTGTTTTTCATCTGATTATTATTGACTTAATTAGAGTACATGTTAAGGGTGAATTTATACGATTTATATTAATATATTTTATGATAATTTCCCTCATATTTGTATAATTTGCATAAGAAACGAGCGTTTAATGGATTTATTGAGCAAATGATATTTTAAATGAGTTAATCGCAAAATAGGTTGATTTTGGTGTTTTTAATTATGTTTTTATGATTATTTGGATGATATTACATTTTGCGATGTTTCTATGTGTTATAGATACATGTTCGAGGCTCAAAAGATGATCAAAAGTTGATTAAGTGTGAGCTAATTGATGATAAAAGAGATAATGAGGGAATGGGATAGTGATAAAAGAGATAAAGATCAAGAAATCAAAATTCGATCATATTGAACGAACGTCCAAGCCCCGTCCGTCTGGACGGGCGTCCGCTGAAGAGAACGAGCGTCCGTTTGAGGAAAGTTGATTCAGAGAGTTAGGACGGCGGAGTGGACGCTGGCAGGACGGGCGTCTGGTCATGACTCGGCCCGATTCGAAGTTTACATTGAAGAGTGGACAGGCGTTGACAAGAGCGGACGAGCGTCCGTCGACCGAATTTGGAAAACCGACTTCGAATTCTATATAAAGGCAGCGTATTATCTCCCCAAGGATACCATATACACAATACTCGAAACCCTAATCCTAGGGGCGGCTCTAGGCTGTGATTTTCTTTAGTTTACAACCAGTTTTTCTTTATATTCTTTTATGCAATTTTATTCAAACAATTCCAAGTTCCAAGAGGATGCTTAGAGGCTAAAAGCCTTGAACGAGCATTGTGAAGCCGTCCAACTCAACAATTCAGTTCCGTTCTTGATTATTTTGTGAGTTTCTAATATAAGTTGTTTCTTTTATCATGCTTATTGTTATATATGCAATTTTATATCGAAAGATCGTTGCTTGTTGATTGTTTTGTTTGATGAAAATCATCTAAACGTTAGATCACCTTGATAGAAGAATAGTTATTTGATCTATATAACGAGAGTTAATAGGTTTGATTTATAGATTAAAAACGTTAAAGTTTACATCTTTGGTTAGAAGAAGCGTTAATCTTAGATCGAAAGATAGAGATTAATAGACGAACTATCTAAGAAATTAGGGTTTGTACTTTAGATGAGATGAATCACAACTTGGTTAGAGATCGCGAAATAATTTGAATTGGAATTGAATGTTGATAGGATAGGTGGATCAATTGCTCGTCTGCTCGTTATAATTTGATTAAAACCCTTAGAATTTGAGTTGTTTAGTTAATCAATTTCCTTTATTGCATACTAGGTCTAGTTTAGATTAATAGTTCGCAACCCGTACCTTTCCTGGCTTTAGATCATATCTTCTGTCCAGTTCTACGTTTTAGTTCCGTTTATTTTCAGTTTCGTTTTATCCACTGTTTAGATTAGTTTTTCGTGACAAAATTTAGTTAGACAAAAACTAGGGTTAGCAATCGCCAGTTCCCCGTAAGATCGACCCGGTATCAACCTCTATACTACGATCCTTGCACTTGAGGTATATCGGATTTAATTATTACTTGTTTGATGTGTTAGATAAATCCGTGATAAGTTTTTGGCGCCGTTTCCGGGGAACCGGACGGTTGTCTAGTTTTTGTTTTCCTGTTTTTAATTTTATTTCCTGTTCTTTTAATTGTTTTAGGTAGTTTTTAATTAGATAATTAGGGTTTTTTAGTTAGGGTTTAAGGTCTTCTTTAGTTCTCATGTGATTAGATTTTCTTTCTTTCGGTTTTTCTATCTATCTCTGTTCTTTCTTTGTTTTTCCTTAACCCCTTTACTTTTCTGCAAATTTTTCGCTTACATTCTAGTTTTCCGCTTTACCAAAGCGGGCGTGCGGGATCTTTGACGCCCGTCCGCTGGAAAATTTTCAATCCTGTTCTGTTTTCATTCACTTAGACGAGCGTCCATAAAATTTGGACGCCCGTTCAAGTTTTCTGAAGACCAGACAAGCGTCTGGGCATCCGAACGCCCGTCCAGTCTAAAAGTTGGGCAGACGCCCGTCCAAACCGTTGGACTCCCGTCTGTTTCATCTTTTCCCTAATAATCCAGATTCTTTCTTTTCTTTAGGCTTTTAATTTCTTAGTCTTTAGGTTGCTTCCACTTGTTTTTGGTCCGGTTTATGCAAACTCGGAGTCAAAAAGGACCGTTGCTATACACCCATGACCCCGAGCGAACCGTAGTCCGGCCAAACAGGCGGGTTTTCCGTTATGCGGTTCTGGCAGACAGAGCTGAGCAAGATCTTGAGGATCAGTTAGCCAAGGAAATCACTGATTTTGTGATAATGGCCGCGAATAATAGACGTACGTTGGCAGACTACGCCATGCCAGGCGAAGTCAAAGTCAACCCGGCAATTGTTATTCCAGCCATAACCACACAAACCTTCGAGCTAAAGCCGGGACTCATTCAAATGATGCAGCATGCATCTATTTTCCATGGTTATCAGTCAGAGAATCCCCATACTCACTTACATACGTTCTTAGAGATATGCGGTACTACACGCATCCAAGGAGTAAGTGAGGATGCTATCAAACTGAAACTTTTTCCATTTTCTCTAAAGGGAGAGGCTAAAGAGTGGTACACCTCTCTTCCCTCTGAATCTATCACCACCTGGTTTGAACTTGAAAACGAATTTCTGAGTAAATACTTTCCACCTTCAAAGACAGCCCAGTGTTTAAATGAAATATTCACTTTCTATCCGAAAGAGAATGAATCCTTTTTCGAGTGTTGGAAAAGATTCAAGTCTCTTCTGAGAAAGTGTCCCCATCATGGCTTGCCACTGGAGAGGCAAGTCAACACTTTCTTAAGCGGATTGACCGAGCTTACAAAAGGCATGGTCAATAGTTCATCTGGTGGGGCATTTCTGAAGAAAACGCCTGATGAGGGGTGGGCATTGTTCGAGGACATTGCAAAGTATAACTATGCTCCCTCCTATCAAGATATTCAAGCACCTCCTCCTCCTAAGGTTGAGGAAGTAAATATGCAAAGTTTGATCGCCATGCTGCAGAAGCAGATGGCAACCTCTCAAGTTTCAAATCCGATTAATCAAACTTCTTCTTTTCCACAGAACCCTCGAGTCAGCATCTTGCCTTCTTTGTCGACCGGCATATGAATGGCGGTGTCAATTTAATCATCCCGCACCTTATCAAGTGAATGTTGTTCATGATTATGGGCAGTACAATCAAGTCACATGTCGAATTGTGACCGGTGGGGCACACATCTAGATTACGTCCTATGAACGGATGATCTGTCAAGTAAATGCATTCTACGGCCGAACAATCAAAGGTTCAATCGGTTTTACGGCGAGAATAATTTCCAAAACCAAGGGTTTAATCCATCTTCAAGTTTTAATCTAATTGAATTTTAATTCGAATCAAAATTTGAATAGAAACCCTGGTTTTCCTCAGAACCAGAATTCCACTTTTTCAAACTCTAACCAAAGGTTCAATCAGAATTGGCCCGCCAATTCCAATCCTGTAGTCCAAAGTCGGCCCAGCCAGCCCTATTCTCCAAATTTCCAAAACTCTCAGGGCCCCTCCCAATCTAACAATCTTGAAGCTAAACTGGAGGAGCAGAGTAGATCAATGAAAAATCTTGAGAGACAAATTGGGCAGCTGGCTGAGCAGTTAGCTTCTAGACCCCCAGGGCAGCTGCCCAGTTTCACCGAGAAGAATCCAAAGGGTGGTCAAGTTGCTCAAGCCGACTTAAACCAAGGCCAATGTACTGACCTCGTGCCATCAATTCCATACGGTAAAGAAGAGGCCAGTGCAATGAACCTAAGAAGTGGTACTCAAGTTAGTGGTCCTTCCCACCAGGGAAACCACTAGCCCGTCCTGCCATTGATAAGGCAGGAGGGGAAGCTGAGCACCTACACTCCCCTCTACTGCAAGAGAAAACTCAGGTGGATGATCCCCTGAGAGGTGAAGAAGTTGAAAGTCCTCAGGTGGCTGATCCCCTGATGGATGAAGAAACAAGTGGAAGTCAGGAGGCTGATCCCCTGACTAATAAAAAAATTGAAAAAGCTATTCGATTGAAGGATCTGGAAGATAAAGCTGTCAGTGCATCCTCAAAGAAAGTATTTTCTGAGAGTGATCTGAAAAAGCTTCCATTTCCACCAAGAAAGAGCAACATCCCCTTGAGTGGAGATAAGAAGTATGAAAAGGTTCTCAACCTTCTGAAAAATACCCAGGTGAATCTTCCATTATCAAATGTCTTGGTTGAAATGCCAAAGTATACAAAATTTATCAAGGATGTTGTCTCTTCAAAAAGAAAGTTGTCAGACATGGACAGGCTGATTGGTGAGGATTGTTCAATGATCAATTATGAAAACTTACCAACCAAGAGAGGTGACCTGGAAAGTTCGTACCTACGGTGTTAATGGGAGGCCTGGTCTTCCCTAACTCTTTGTGTGACCTGGGTGCATCTATAAGCCTCATGCCATTGTCTGTGTGCAAGCGGTTTGGTTTAATTGATCTTCTAGAACCCACTACCATGAATTTGCAAATTGATAGATCTTCTAAGAAAGCGGGAATCTTAAAAGACGTACTAGTTCAAATTGTGATTTACCTTTCCTATCGATCGAGTACGCCCTGGACATTGAAAAGGATGGAAATGTTCCCCGATACTTGGAAGACATTTTACTTACAAAGCTAGAGCCCTCATTGACTGCGATGGCGGGCGAGTGACGATCCGTGTTGGTGATCAAGAGGTAAGCTATAATGTTTCCCAATCCATTCAAGTACCCTCTGGTCCTCCAACCGGTTTTTCCATTGAGGATACGTCAGATGGCTTCGATGATTTAATGGAAAAGCAAGTCATGGTACATTGTAACGGAGTATGAGCGACTGGTTGATAATTTGAATAATCATGGTGTGGTAAGTCTAGAGCAGTTAGAAGCTGATATTGAGGATGAGTTATTGAAAGGAGAAGCTTTGGCAGTGGGACCACTTGATGTTGAGTTGAAAAGTGGAGATCTCAAATCGAGTTTAGAGGCCCCCCTGCAGATTTGATGTTGAAGCCGTTGCCTAAAAATCTTAAGTATGTGTTTTTAAGAGAAGGTGACAAGCTTCCTTTGATTATATTTGCAAAGCTGTCTCGTTTAGAGGAAATGAAATTAATCAACGTCTTGAAGAAAAATGAAAAAGCCTTTGGATGGCAAGTAGGAGATATCAGAGGGATATCTCCGGACATCTGTATGCATAAGATCAAGACTAATGAGGGTGCAAAATGTGTTAGACAGCCCCAGAGGAGGCTCAACCCTCATATGAAAGAGGTGGTTAAGAAGGAGATCATCAAACTTACGGACATGGGAATCATTTACGCCATCATCGATAGTGAATGGGTTTCCCGACTCAAGTAGTTCCCAAGAAAGGTGGAATTACGATTTAGAAGAATGAGAAGGAGAGAAATAGCATTGAGACTTGTCACCGTTCTGAGTGCATCGATTATAGAAAGCTCAATGAGGTAACCATGAAAGATCACTTTCCCTTCCATTCATTGACCGGATGCTTGAGCGTCCTGGCGGGACACGCGATTCTCTTGTTTCTGGATGGATATTCGAGGATACTTCAGATACCCATTGATCCGGTGACCAAGAAAAGACCACTTTCACCTGCCCTTATAGTACATTCGCTTACAGGCGAATGCCATTTGGTCTCTGCAATGCCCCAGCTACATTTCTGAGATGTATGCCGGCTATCTTTGACGGGCTCGTAGAAAAGTGTATGGAGATCTTTATGGACGATTTTTCGGTTTTTGGTCAGTCTTTTGATGATTGCCTTGACAATCTTGATCATGTGTTATCCAGATGTGTGGAAAAAAACTTAGTACTCAATTGGGAAAAATGCCATTTCATGGTTGATGAGGGAATAGTTCTTGGCCACAAAATCTCCGCCAAGGGTATAGAAGTTGACAGGGCAAAAGTAGAAGCTATCGAGAAGATGAGATATCCTAAGAATGTGCGTGAAGTGAGAGGCTTTCTTGGACATGTCGTTTTCTACAGAAGATTCATTCAAGACTTCTCCAAGATTGCCAAGCCCCTGTCTACTTTACTTAAGGAAGACGTTGAGTTCAATTTTGATGAGAGCTGCAAGCAAGCGTTTGAGGAGCTTAAGGATCGTTTAATCTCTGCTCCAATTCTTATATCGCCTGACTGGAACATTATGCTGTTGGTGCTGTTCTAGGACAAAGAATCAAAGGAAAATTCCAGCCGATCTATTACGCCAGTCACACATTGAATCCTTCTCAAGTTAACTATACTTCTACTGAAAAGGAATTATTGGCCGTGGTTTTTGCTATGGACAAGTTTCGTAGTTACTTGTTAGGAGCTCAAGTGATCGTGTGGACTGATCACGTTGCTTTGTGATATCTGATGACTAAGAAAGAGGCTAAACCGCGCCTACTGCGTTGGATATTGACCCTACAAGAGTTTGACGTTCAAATCAAGGACAAAAAGGGCAGTGAAAACGTAGTGGCTGTTCACGTTTCAAGAATGTTAAGTGAGGAAAAGGATGATCCAGATGATATAGATCTTTACTTTCCTCTAGAGAATATTATGCTTATTGACAGTTGTCCTCTTGATGTTCCTTGGTATTCTTCCATTGTCAATTACCTTCATGCCCGATATCTTAACCCGGAAATGTCTTATCAGGAAAAGAAAAAGTTCTTCTATGATTTGAAATCTTTCGTTTGGGATGAACCTTATCTTTTTAAGATCTGTAAAGATGGTCTGCTTAGAAGATGTGTTCCAGAATCTGAGCAGCGCGATATCATTGAGCAGTGTCACAGTGGACCCACTGGAGGACACTTTGGTCCTTGGAAAACCGTTGCTAAGATCTTCCAATCCGGTTTCTACTGGCCCACGATCTTTAAAGATACAGACGCTTTCTGTAAAGCTTGTGATAGATGCCAAAGAACCGGTACTCTGACAAGGCGTTTTGGCATGCCTTTGAAACCCATCCTAGAATGCGAAGTCTTTGATGTATGGGGTATCGATTTTATGGGACCATTCCCATCATCTTGTGGTAACAAATACATCTTAGTCTGCGTAGACTACGTGTCTAAATGGGTGGAGGCTCAAGCCACTCCTCACAATGATCATAAGACGGTCATGAAATTCTTAAAGAAAAACATCTTCGTGAGGTTTGGATGTCCACGTGCCTTGATCAGTGATGAAGGGACACATTTCTGCAACCGACCCCTAGAGAAAGTTCTTGAAAAATATGGTGTTCGCCATAAGACAGGGACACCATATCACCCGATGACTAGTGGTCAGGTTGAGAGAAGCAACCAAAGCATTAAGAAAATCCTGGAGAAAATGGTCACTTGATCCTGAATAGATCGGAGTTTGAAATTGGATGATGTACTATGGGCATACAGAAGCGCCTATAAGACTCCTATGGGTACATCTCCATATCAAATGGTTTATGGTAAGCCATGTCATCCGCCAATCGAGTTAGAGCATAGAGCCTACTGGGCTATGAAGTTTTTCGAAATTTGATTCCCAATCTGTGGTGAGCATCATCCGCAATGATTGCATGAATTAGGCGAATTCAGACTCCAGGCTTACGAAAGTGCCAGGATTAGCAAAGATAAGATGAAACTCCTCCATGACGCCAAAATTAAGAAAAGAGAATTCAAAGTCGGGGAACAAGTTCTTCTATACAATTCCAGGTTACATCTATTTCCTGGTAAGTTGAGGACACGTTGGTCCGGTCCCTTTGAAATTCTCCAAATTATTCCTGGAGGCGTTCTAGAACTACGAGGTTATGGTGACCAACCGTTTCGAGTGAATGGTCAAAGGTGCAAGCACTATATTGGTGAACCTAAGGAGAAGCCTTTGATTGTCCGTTTCCTCGACATCCTCGGGTGTGGTGCTACAAATGTCGAAGAATTCGACGAGTTTTCACCCGACCTGTTTTCAGAGGATGGCGGTAGTGGTCAATCTGAAGAAGTTCTAGCAGGTAGTTAGGATATGGAAGAGTATGAGAGGGAGCGTCAGCTGAAGCGTCATCAGAAGGCTCAGAGAATGAAGAAGTCAACCATGGGGAAGTTTAAGCGTGTTTGGAAAGCTATTAAAGATTTTACCCCATGTGTTAGGTGCTGTTTCTGCAGCCAAACTACTGATCAAAGTCTGGACGAGGTAGTGGCTGGCAGGAATGTCAAATGGCCTGATCCAGGCTGAGCTTAAACGGTGTCGAGCTAACGACATTAACCAAAAGCGCCACTAGGAGGCATCCTAGATATCATTAGTTTTAGTTGTTTTTGTTTTGCTTTTGTAGTTTTAGTATTTAAGTTTTAGTATTTCAGTTTACTAAGTTCTTAGCTTTATTAAGTTTTTTTTTTATCTGTCAGTTAGTTGTGGTTTCTAGATATGGATTTCGGAGTTCTACCAGAGGAGTTACCTTTCCTTAGGAGGATCCCACTTATCACGGTAGATGATGGACCGGGAGGGACTATAGTGTTGCACGTAGACTTTGATATTAGTACCCGTGTCAAGACTGTCTCCTATATTCTTATTGTTCCCCGCTGTTCGGGAGGTGGAGACTTCACTAATGAGGAGTTACAGGAGGCTCTAGGACGTCCGTACACGATCCTCAATGATCCGATCTTCGTGATTTAGCGCTAGTCTTTGCCAAAGTGAACATTTTCGAATGTAGCTGGTGAGGATTGGGGTTTGCAAGATGAGTATGACTTCCCTCCGGCGATTGACATGCTCCGCCGTCTTATTCGAGTGATAGATTGGTCGGCCATTTACGATGACTAGCGTTCTTAGGTTGTTTCGTCGAGCCAACGACGTAAAACAAAAGCGCTTGGTGGGAGGCAACCCACTGTTTTCTACTTGTTTTTACGTACTTTCTAGTAATTTGATGTACTCCGTTGTTTCCATTTGTATTTTTGGAGTTTTATTTAAGTTTAATGAGAAAATGCAAGTTTGAATTTAAATTGTATGCAATTTCATTATTTTTGCATTTTTCTGTCCTGGACACCCGTCCAGTGCACCGGACGTCCGTCCACCATGCACAATTTGTGAACGAGTGTCCAAAACTCTTGGACGCCCGCATGATAAACTCTCTTCAACGCTGTATGTGATATGGCCGTCTGGACGAGCGTCTGTTTATATGGACGCCCGTCCAGTTCATATGCTTTCCAACTGGACGCCCGTTCAGACCTGCGTCTATATATACCCCCTGCTTCCATTCTTTATTCGAATCGAAAAATTTAAATTGCCAAACCCGACTTTTTGCCTCCTTTTGCTCGAAAATCCTCATTTCTACACCAAATTGGGCGATTCAAGGCCCTACAAATAGCTCTCAATCCCCTCTTTTTGGTTTCTCAAACACAATCCACCAACATCCAACCGTTGTTTCGAATCAGTAATCTTGAGTGTGCGGTTTTCTTTTGGAAAAATCCAATCTTTGGTCTCGTTTGTTCACATTTGGGACTTCTAATCAGCATAATCATCATCCTTTCAACATGCTTGGTAAGATTTTATAAGCTTTTCGTGGATTATTTCACATTTTCCCGAGTTCGATCTTCGAGTCGACTCTTTTGCATACACTTGTCTTATTTGTTTTCTTCTCTGTGTTTTGTTTATTTTTCTTTCTTGGTTGATGATATGGGATGGTTATGGATGATTTTGGACGGGGTGCATTGTGGTTTTGATGTTGGTTTGGTGTTGCTTTGTTTGGGAAATCCCGTTTGGACGATAAACGGGTGGTTGTGTTTGAATTTGGGTTTGGGATTGGTGTTTGTTTAGCATCAGGTTACAATGGTGCGTAAAGCGGTAGCAAAGAGGCATGGTAAGGGTGTGGCTCAGGAGCCCAGTAAGAAACGGAAAGTTGTTGATCCTACTGAGGTAAATCCTACTCAAGGTATTCGGATTGGTGCGAGACACAACCCTCCTAGGACTACACAAGCTCAGTCTAGGGTCCCGTTCAGAGATGAGTAGCCATCTGGTTCCGATACAGAGGATGATGTCCCTTTAGCGCGTTTCCCTAGGAGTCAACGGAGTGGTGACCCATCTAGAGTCGAACCTACCGAGAATGTCCCTAGACAGGAGGAGGCAAGTACACGAGCTGAACCGGTTAGGACGACTGTTAGACCTTCTGCTCCTCCTTTTCCTTTGGCTCGTCGATTTATCAGCCCTAAGGCTTACGAGGTTTATACTAAGCACTATCAGTCGAGGACGATGTTGATCGAGAGGGCGGTTCGGGAGACGAAGATTGATGAGGCGTTTGTGAAGCTTGTGAGGGATAGGAAATGGGATGCATTGATGAGAATCCCGCTTACCCCGGTAAATGATACACTAGTTCACGAGTTTTATAGCAACTGTTCAGAGACGGACTTAGAAACCGGAGGTGTGATGGTGAGAGGAGTCAAGGTCCCGTTCACCCCGAAAGTCATTAACGAAAAGTACGGTTTAGCGCCTTTTGAGGATTTGGATTACAAGGAGGAGATTAAGAGGAGGCAGGATGCCGGCCAGGATCCGTTAGAGGAGTTGCGTTTGAAAGTGTGCCCGGATGTTCCGTGGATACTGAGGCCGGGTGGAGACCGGAAGGAGTTAGTAACTACGACTTGGTCAGAGGACTGGAAGGTCCAGTGTCGATTCATTCAGAGTAGGTTACTGCCAAAAAACAACCTCACACATTTCCATATTTGTGATATTGGGATGTTATACGCGTTGAATTTCGGGTTACAAGTCGATGTTGGCCGAGCCTTATTTGATGAGATTGCGACCAATCAGAAATTCTATACCTGGTGTTTGATTGTTCCCCACTTGGTACATGGCCTGTGTGTGGATGCCGGTGTTCCTGAGTATAGGCTGGATCTTAAACCGAAGAAACCGAGGGAAATTCAACGAGAAAAGGTTCGGACTTCGGGGCATTCTGAGACAGAGGCACCACAGGAGCCCGGTTCATCTTCGGCACCGCCTCGACCATCCTCCCTTCCTACTTTATCTCTCTCGGTCCGAATGAGGCTAAGTATGGGTAACGAGTAATGAATGGCGGTTGGAGGACATACGGACGTCTCGAGAACAATATTTTGACTATTTTGAAATGTATGAGTGAGGGCCGGCCTGTAAGAGAAGACAGAATCTTCAATCCGAGCGTCATTGACTATCTTTATTCTGACGGGATCGAGCAGGCCATTGCGGATGTTTTGGAGGAATCTGAGTCGTCTTCCGATGAGGAGCAGCCTGACTCCGTAGATAGGACTACAACACCACCATCTGGACCCTCTTCCGATCCTCCGGCTGATGATTCTCCGGCTTCGGGGTAGTGATGATTTTATTTGTCTATTTTTCGATTTTGATTTGCCCTAGATACTATGATTGTATACTTTCACTACTTTTGATTACGTGATTCATTGTATTTCGCATTTAGCTACTATTTATTCTTTCCTATGGATCATGTAAGCCATAAGGCGCCAGTACTTTCATTTCTAGCTTATTTCAACTTGTGAATGTTTTAATGCTTTATCTTTTGGTATTACTCAGTTTTTATATCTCTTTTCATTCTGGTATAATTCCCCGTTTTCCCCGAGATGTTTCCGTTTTTGTCAAGTCTTGTAGGTATCATTCTAGCGGTTTTGTCGAACTACATTGTAAGGTTATGAATTCTAAGTGTCACTATGTAGGCTACGGCCTGGCCGACGATTCGTGTATCGGTTTAAATCAGCGAAGTCTTTTACCTTTTCTTTTGTTCAGCACAACATGAGGACATGTTGATCTTTAAGTGTGGGGGAGGGGATGATTTGATATGCATCTATACATTTGCTTAATTCGTTTTGATTCCATGCAAAAAGAGCTAAAATTTTCAAATTTTTGTTTTTGTTTTGTCCCAAGTAGGCAATTCAATTCAATGTTCGTTATTTTTATAGTCATCTCAGCTATATATCATATGTTTGATAAGTTAGTTGTTTCACCTGAGATCTATTCTTCACGAGCCATAGTAAATGATGTGCTAGTTTATAAAGTTATACCCCTTTTCGACGAGTGATTTTTGATTTTCTTGTAAGTCATGTGCTTAGTACTACGTATGTATCTGGACGATTATGATAGTTTGTATTTAGATCCGAAGTATGTTATACTGTGAATATCTACGGTTTGAATGTGATAAGTAACACGTAACTTATTGTCAAATGAAAAGGTTGAAAAATATGAAGAATTATTGGGTGCGTTGGAAGCTAGTCGATGATTTGAGTGCGATAGGGTTTACCACGTATGTCCTATACCACTATGATGACTAAAAGCTCACCACAGTCAGAAAAAGCTGCCTTATGATTTGAGTAAGGTAGGGTATATCTCGAATATCCTATTCTGCTATGACATGGCAAGAGCTCATTCTGATGTGTGTTTAAATGTGAAAAAATTTAAATCAACTTGCAATAAGAATTTTAATGAAAAAGATATAAGACTAAGTTATTGTCTATCTTTTCCCCAGTAGAAACTGATAGATATGCTGTAGGGATTATCCTCTGAGTATTTCAGAAAGGCCCTAGATATATTCGATCATTCTTTTCGGGATATTTTACGTTTATAGGGTACATCTTATAAGTGTCATTTATCTCTAGTTTGAAGGGGGTATTAGCTAGTTTTGCTTTGAGTCTCTCAAGTTTGGATTTAGTGGAAGTTTGTTATGGCGTTGCACACACACTGTGGTGAACCTCTAAGTTATTGAATATGTGTTATATTTGTTGAGATGTCTGTTTGAAATTTTACGTCTTGATTATGTTTTGTTTTGCTTGGGTCGAGCAAAAGCTAAGTGTGGGGGAGTTGTTAAGGGTGAATTTATACGATTTATATTGATATACTTTATGATAATTTCCCTCATATTTGTATAATTTGCATAAGAAATGAGTGTTTAATGGATTTATTGAGCAAATGATATTTTAAATGAGTTAATCGCAAAATAGGTTGATTTTGGTGTTTTTAATTTTGTTTTTATGATTATTTGGATGATATTACATTTTGCGATGTTTCTATGTGTTATAGAAACATGTTCGAGGCTCGAAAGATGATCAAAAGTTGATTAAGTTCGAGCTAATTGATGATAAAAGAGATAATGAGGGAATGGGATAGTGATAAAAGAGATAAAGATCAAGAAATCAAAATTCGATCATATTGAACGAACGTCCAAGCCCCGTCCGTCTGGACGGGCGTCCGCTGAAGAGAACAAGCATGCGTTTGAGGAAAGTTGATTCAGAGAGTTAGGACGCCGGAGTGGACGCTGGCAGGACGGGCGTCTGGTCATTACTCGGCCCGATTCGAAGTTTACATTGAAGAGTGGACGGGCGTTCACAAGAGCGGACGAGCGTCCGTCGACCGACTTTGGCAAACCGACTTCGAATTCTATATAAAGGCAGCGTATTTTCTCCCCAAGGATACCATATACACAATACTCGAAACCCTAATCCTAGGGGCTGCTCTAGGCTGCGATTTTCTTTAGTTTACAACCAGTTTTTCTTTAGATTCTTTTATGCAATTTTATTCAAACAATTCCAAGTTCCAAGAGGATGCTTAGAGGCTAAAAGCCTTGAACGAGCGTTGTGAAGCCGTCCAACTCAACAGTTCAGTTCCATTCTTGATTATTTTGTGAGTTTCTAATATAAGTTGTTTCTTTTATCATGCTTATTGTTATTTATGCAATTTTATATCGAAAGATCGTTGCTTGTTGATTGTTTTGTTTGATGAGAATCATCTAAACGTTAGATCACCTTGATAGAAGAATAGTTATTTGATCTATATAACGAGAGTTAATAGGTTAGATTTCTAGATTAAAAACGTTAAAGTTTACATCTTTGGTTAGAAGAAGCGTTAATCTTAGATCGAAAGATAGAGATTAATAGACGAACTATCTAAGAACTTAGGGTTTGTACTTTAAATGAGATGAATCACAACTTGGTTAAAGATCGTGAAACAATCTGAATTGGAATTGAATGTTGATAGGATAGGTGGATCAATTGCTCGTTTGCTCGTTATAATTTGATTAAAACCCTTAGAATTTGAGTTGTTTAGTTAATCAATTTCCTTTATTGCATACTAGGTCTAGTTTAGATTAATAGTTCGCAACCCGTACCTTTCCTGGCTTTAGATCATATCTTCTGTCCAGTTCTACGTTTTAGTTCCGTTTATTTTCAGTTTCGTTTTATCCACTGTTTAGATTAGTTTTTCGTGACATAATTTAGTTAGACAAAAACTAGGGTTAGCAATCGCCAGTTCCCCGTAAGATCGACCCGGTATCAACCTCTATACTACGATCCTTGCACTTGAGGTATATCGGATTTAATTTATTACTTGTTTGCTGTGTTAGATAAATCCGTGACAGTACACCATAAGCAAATATCATCTAAGAATTCATTGCCCTTATGATTCTTAGGTCTTCATACAAGATCCATAAATGTAGTTCAGGTCACCGCAAGCTTGCCTGAAGTCTAACATTATAGTCTCGACTTGGTCTTCATAAACTGAGTTTGAACCCTCAATTCTTTGATCTTCAATAACTGAGTTTGAACCCTCAGTTCTTCTATCTCCTAGATAAGTCAACTGAGTCTGTGTCCCTCAGCAAACTTACTTTCTTCAGTTCTGAGCAAACGTCAGTTCTTGGTGTAGTTTGAGTCAGTTTCAGATAACTTGTCTTTCCAGTTTCTTAGATGATTTCAACTTTTCAGTTTTACGACACTTCTATGTAATACACTGCTTGCCTGATATAACATATACAATTATCAGACTCTAGTAAACCTTATACATTCAGTTCTAGACATCTTTTAGCCTTTCACTATAACAGCTAGTTTCAGCACTTCATCAATGGGGTGTAAACTAACATGTTCTTGAATAAGATGAATCATCATCAAAACTTAAATTTTATTCCCAACAATTTCGCCCTTTTTGATGATGCCAAAACTCTCCTTAATAGAAAATCTTAAAGATAAAAACAATACAAAACAAAGTAAAACAGGAAACTGGATTTCATTAAGATTTTGCAAAAACTGGATCGAGTTACACAATTTATATAAACTGAAATAAAACTTAAACCGCTTTCTGTTTAGCTAAGACATACTTCCTTATTTTGTCATGAAGGCGATATTCTCCTTCAATATGTTGGTCTTCATTACGGAAACTCTTGAGGTAGTCAAGTGGCTTGCTAGCTTCCATTTTCTCCACATAACTTCGGCAAATGACTTTCATCTTTGTAATAAGTTTCAAACTCATTGACATCTGCTTTCATCTGTTCAGTTTTGTCTTTGATATTCAGTTTTTCTTCAATCATGTTGATCTTCTTGTGGTTTGCCATTTTTTGTTTACTATAAAGATCACACAAAAAGTAGTTGAGTGATTCTTCATAATTCTTGTATTTGTACTTGGCTTTGACATGACTGTGGTCTTCAATAAACTTCATCCAATGATCTTCAGTGAGAGTAGCTCTTCTGTCACCAGGTTGACTATATTTGAGTATGAGCTGCTCATCAGTTAGTTCTTCAACTTGTCTAATCTTGGATTCTGTAGCTGATTTTGCTTTCTTCAGTTCTATCAACTCAGTTTCTAGCTTTAGGTTTTCTTCACATAACTTCAGCTTTTCTTCCTCCACTTCCCACCTTTTTGGTATCATACAACTCATTGATTAGTTGATGTATTGCCTTCTGATTTGTTGACATCTCTTTCTGAGAGGTGAGGACATCTCTGAGTTGAGTTTCTAGCACATAAATCCGTTGGTTGAGGTGCCATTCAGCTAGAGTATGAGTTTCTCGATCTACCAAAGTTTCTTGTTCAAGTTTTTCTCTTAGACTGAGTATCTCCGAAACTGAATCTGATGTGGATTTCTTGATAATGTCCAACTTAGTATGATTTGAGACATCAGTTTTCTTCTTGTAATCCAGGTAACTGGAAACATGTGATACAAGACCACTTATATCATCCTTTTGGTTGAGCATAATCTTCAAGCCTTCTTGTACTTTGCTCAATTCATCTGTAGTAAGCTTCTCAGATGGGTCTTCTTCTTCTGTTTCTTGGATTCGAGACTGATTGGCATCTTCAATTAACATCAGTTGTTGATTAACATCATCTCTAGCTCCTTTTTATTTATTATTAGTTGTCTGAGTTTCAACTGGAAATTCTTCTTCCTTAGTATCAGTTTACGCTGGTTGTTCAAGATGAGTGCTTGATAGCAAAACTGTACTCATTTGAACTTCTTTCTGTGAATCATCATATTTATCATCATCTTTCTTCGAAATTCCCTTAGGTGTGGATGATGTGGTTGATTCAGTTCTCTTGACTATCTCTTGAAATCTGTTATAGCAGTAGTTGAGAAATGCTTCCATAGGAAATAATGCGTGTAGACTTGGTATTTCAAGTTTCTCCAACAATAGTTTTTCTTCATTAGGTCGAGTAGCTTCTCAAGAATCTTCAGTTTTGAGCTTCATCATTATCAGTTTGATGATCCTCTCAGCATCAAAGAGATACTCCTTTGGTTGCTGAGATTCCTGTTTCTGTTGCTCAATATTCATAATGGAATCTTGTTTCTCAGATATTCTCTGTTGAAGTTGAGAAACAATTCCAGGAACTAAATCTTTGAGCTTGCTGCTGTCAGTTGTCAGAGGTTGTTCCCCCTCAGTTAATGATAACTAACTTGAAGTACCTGGGTATAAACAACGTACAACTGATTTTTCTCCTTGTGTCTTAGATTTCCTTTTAATTCATTTTTGCTGAGCAATTTGCTGGGACATAGTTTGCCTTTTTGCTTCAGGTTGGGAAGTTCCTTTTGTTGAAATTGCAACTGCTGTAGCTTTTTTAGTAGCAGCTTGTGCATTCTTATTCCCACGACTGATTCTTTCCGAATAATATTGAATCATTAAGCTAAGTGATTTCTTCAGTCGAAATCTTCCATCAGTTTGTCTTCCTTCAGCTTGGGCTCTTCTGACACTTGCTAGTTCAGCAAGTGTTGCTGCTTGATCTGATTGAAGATATATCCAGCCCAGTTGAACTCAAATCCATCCCAGATGACATTCATTAGGTAGATACCATCTTCAGTTAACTTACATAGCCCTTTGTACTCTCCGATGGCATGTCTGCTGATACATCTACTGAGGAGAGCAAATTCAGTTTTGAGATACTGAATGTGTGTATCGACTACTGCTGGTTCCTTTGAAGCTAAAATTTGTCAAAGAAAAGCGCTGCGCTAAATTGGTAAGCAGCCTAGAACAATAGATTTCACCAGAGGATCTTTAAAGCCAAAAAGTTGTCTGATGATATCTTCATTGACAAAAATCTTCTGTCCATGAACTCTTGTAAGTAAAGAGTTCTTTAGCATCTTCATATTCTCCCAAAATTGCAATAGACCTTCAAAGTCCATGTCTTGTTGCTATTTTGCTTCCAAAAGATTTCGTAGGCCTAGTAATCTTCCAAATTTTTTAGATATATGACTGGAGAGAAGGGTATTACCACACATTTCTTTGAATTCTTGAAGTTTGAAAGTATCGGGTGCGGTGATTTACCGTTCTTCTTGTGTTTTCTTTGATCGGCCATTTTTAAGAATTTTTTTTGGCTGATTTAGAAATGAGAAAGTTAGATTTTTCTTTCTTTTTGGTAAACAGAGAGTGAAAGAATGGTTGTATATAAAGGGGTGGGTAGTTTAAAGGGTCCACGATCTTCTGTTAGATTTGTACAATCTTTTGAAATTCCATCATGGTTTGTGTAACCGATGTGTACTATCTGACATAATGGGGGTACACACGCTACAAATTATGACAGAAAAACGCGGTAATTAAATGCGATATAACTGTTGTCGGTTTTATCCATTTTTCCATTCACTTGTTTGACTGAATAAAACTGAAGCTGAAATCAGTTTTAAAAAATTTGAGCTCCGTCAATTCTTCAATTTTAGTTAGTCAGTTAGAGATTGTTGATGTCAATGACTGATCTGTCAAGTGATCGCACCCAACATGACAAAGATCAATCCCCTTGACGAATCTCTAAGCTTGAACTGACTTAACTGATTTTGATAATCCCCGATTCCGTTCTCAGTTTAGCAAACCTTTCTTTGTCCAGTGGTTTGGTAAATATGTCTGCTAACCGATCTTCAGTTGGAACATAGAGAATTGTTATGTCCTTCTTTTCCACATGATCCCTTATAAAGTGATGTCTCACATCAATGTGTTTCATCCTTGAGTGCAAAACTGGATTGTCAGTTATTGCAATTGCACTTGTATTATCACACATTATAGGAATCATTCCTTCTTCTATCCCATAATCTCTCAGTTGTTGTCTGATCCATAAAACTTGAGCACAACAACTTCCAGCTGCAATATATTCAGCTTCAACTGTTGAAGTAGAGATTGAGTTTTGCTTCTTGCTGAACCATAACACAAGTCTATTTCCCAATAACTGACATGTGCCGAAGTAATTTTTCTTTCCACTTTGCATCCTGCATAGTTAGAGTCTGAGTAGGATATCAGTTTGAATTCTCCTTCTCTTGAATACCGTATCCCAACTCCTTCTGTATCTTTCAAATACTTCAAGGTTCTTTTTACAACTGTGAGATGGCTCTCTTTAGGTATTTTTTGAAATCTAGCACAAACACCAACAGCAAAGGATATGTCTGGTCTACCAGCTGTGAGATAAAGAAGACTTTCAATCATTCTTCTGTAGAGAGTTTGAATCAAATCCTTGCCATCTTTGTCTTTATCTAATTTGATGTTAGTTTCAGTTGGTGTTGAAATGCCAGCTGATTTCTCCATTCCAAACTTCTTGATCAATTCTCTTGTATATTTAGTTTGGTGAATGAAAATCCCATTATCTAGTTGTTTAACTCAGAAACCGAGAAAATAATGCAGTTCTCCCATCATACTCATTTGAAATTTGCCCTTCATTAAACTTGCAAATTTCTCATAGAGTTGCTCATTTTTAGATCCAAAGATAATATCATCAACATAGATCTGAACAAGGAGAGTGCTTTCTTCAACTTTCATCCTGAATAAAGTCTTGTCAATGGTTCCTTTGATAAATCCATTATCTACAAAAAACTGATCTTGGTGCTTGCTTCAGTCCATATAGAGCTTTTCTCAGTCTAAAGACATTATTAGCTTGATCTTTAATTTCAAATCCAGGTGGTTGTTGCAAGTAGACTTCTTCTTCAAGAATTCCATTCAAAAATGCACTTTTGACATCCATTTGGTACACTTTGAATTTCTCGTGAGCTGCAAAAGCAAGAAATAGTCTGATTGCTTCTAGTCTTACAACTGGTGCATAAGTTTCATCAAAATATATGCCTTCTGCTTGAGAATATCCTTTAGCTACAAGTCTAGATTTGTTTTTGATGATATTCCCATCTTTATCAAGTTTGTTTCTGTAAACCCATTTAGTGCCAATGATGTTTACATGATCTGGTTTGTCTACCAACTCCCATACTTGATTTCTTTTGAACTCATTCAGTTCTTCTTGCATCTCTAAAACCCAATCTGGATCTTTTAAAGTTTCTTCTATCACTTTGGGTTCAGATTGAGATAGGAAACATGCAATCATTGCATCTAGTTGATGTCTTGTTCGAACACCAGCTTCAGTGTCACCAATCACTTATTCTTCTAAGTGATCTCTCATCCATTGATGTACTGGGGTTGCATCAAGGGATCTACATTCTGTTGAACTGGTTCTTCAGGAATTTGTTCTTGATTTTCTTCATTTTGATCATCTTGAACTGGGTCAGAATCATGTTGTTCAACTGTAGGTGGTTCAATTGTTGGAAACTGAAGTTGATCTTGATCTGATGATTCAGAGACCCTTAATCTTCCAATGTCAACATAAACTGATTCTGGTAAAACTGGTAACTGAGGTTGAGAAAATGGTTCTGGTCTGATTTCAGTTTCTTCACCAGGAAAGTTTGGTTCATCAAATACTACGTGTATGGATTCTTCATGCTTGAGTGTCCCATTGTTTTGTACCTTGAATGCTTTGCTGACACTTGAATATCCCAAAAATATTCCTTCATCAGCTTTGGGCTAAAAAACATGAAGTTGATCTTTTCCATTATTGTGTATGAAACACTTGCTTCCAAAAGCATGAAAGTATGAAATATTTGGTTTTCTTCCATTCCAAATTTCATAAGGTGTCTTCCCATGTCTCTTATTCGTGAGAGCTCTGTTCTGTGTATAGCAAGTTGTGTTAACGGCTTCTGCCCAATATATTTCAGGCAATTTTACTTCACATATCATAGTCCTTCCTGCTTCTTTGAGTGTTCTATTTCTTCTTTCAGCTAAACCATTCTGTTGAGGCTTGCTGTGGCTGCAAGTTGATTTAAAACACTATTTTCTTCACAGTATTCAATAATCATATTGTTGAGGAAGTTAGTTCCTTTATCAGATCTTATCTTCACAACTGATACACTCTTCTGATTTTGAAGTCTCTTGAGGAGTTCTGTAAGTCTTTGCTTGGTTTCACTTTTCTTTGTTAAGAAAATAACCCAAGTGTATCTTGAATAATCATCTACCACAACCAATTTATACTTCTTTCCACTGATACTGATTGGTGTGATAGGTCCATATAAGTCCATATGTAGTAGCTCCAGGACTCTTGCTGTTCAATGTTGAGAGTTAGTCTTGAAACTAGCTTTTACTTGTTTTCCTTTTTGACAGGCATCCCACAAGCTATCCTTCTTGTAGGTAATCAGGTAGTGCAATTACTAACTGTTTCTTGACAAGTGTGTTGATGTCATCAAAATTAAGATGACTCGGTTTCTTGTGCCATAACCAGCTGACTTCTGATTTGCATGCACAAGTAAACAAGTTTCTACGATAGCTGTAGTCCAATCTACAACATACATATTCTCTTTTCTTCTTCCAGCTAGGACAACATGAAATGCTGTTTCGCTGACTACAATGCAGTAATCTTTGTCAAACGTGACTCTATATCCCACATCACAGAAATGACTGGTGCTGAGTAGATTGTAATGCAATCCTTCTACATAAGATACATTCTTGATTGTGAGTCCATTTCTGATCAAATTACCATACCCTTCGTATATCCAAGTTTGTCTTTAATTCCAAAATTGACTTTTGGTCCATCTTTTGCAATAAAATTACTTAGACAGTCCTTGCTCTTTGTCATGTGACTTGTGCATCCACTGTCAAAGTACCATATATCCTCATTGGAATCTTCCATGTGTGACATCAAAGTTGTGTCATCTGATAATCTTTCTATACCAGCTTCGTAGTCAGATTCATCTCTAGCTAACAATGCTCTTCTTCCAGTTCTTCGTTGCTGAGTCTTCTTGGTCAGTTCTGGACATTCAGCTTTGTAGTGACCAAGCTTCTTACAGTTGAAGCAAAGATATTCATCATCTTTCCTTTTCTCAGGAATCTTCTTGATGTATTTTTGAGTTACTGGATGACCATTCTTTATCCTTCTGATTCTACTCATCATAAGGGCCTTTTGTTCTTCCATTTCATCCAACTATTGAAGATTATTTGTGGATGTTTCTTGAGTATCATATGATGTTGCTGCAAGTGTTGTGGTTTTAGGTTCTTCCAGAGCTTTGATTATTGCAGCTGTGCTTGTAAAATCTTCATTGAATTCATAAGATTTCAGATCTGAGAAGATTTTATATGAATCCTCTATGTCAAGTCTTCTAGATTCTTCCATAGCAGTGACTTTCATCTTCCAACACATGGGAAATGCCTTCAAGATTCTTGTATTGATTACTTTCTTTGTATGTTCAATCTTGAGTAGGTCCAGTTCATCCATGATTGCGCTGAATCTTGTCTCCATTTGGTCAATGGTCTCTCCGGATTTCATCTTGAAATTCGCAAACTTCTGCTTTGTAACTGAGATCTTATTCTCCTTGATGGAGTCAATACCTTCAGAAACTAACTGATGTTTGTCCCACATTTCCTTAGCAGTAGTGCAATCTTTCACTTTCAGGTACATGATGCTATCAAGTTCTGAGGATATAGTCCATAGCAACGTTGTTGAGATTGTTTTGCTTGCGATCAACACTGGTCCATTCATTCTTGGGCTTTGGAACTCGAACTTGATTTCCAGCAACAGTCTACATGTGAGTGATCTGGATTGTTCCATCAGTGAGAACGTCCATCATCTCGTCATGAGTAGCTGTTAGAAAATCCTGCATGCGACGTTTGTATTTGTCAAATCTATCCATGTTGCACATAAGCATTTGGCTTGCATACTGATTGTTATCCATTGTGAGTGAGTGAAAACTGATTACATAAAAACTGAAAACTGAGCTTTCTAATGAGAACAACTAGAGGATGAATAGAGCAACTAAGTTTTTAACTGCTCGATACCAGTTGTTGGTATCGGAATAACTGATTACTAGTTACTTGCTTTAAGTCGGAACAGAAAACTCTGCTCCGATACCAATTGTTTGTCCCTTGAAGAGGCTGACACAAGTTTAGAGGGGGGTGAATAAAATTGCCACTAAAAACTAGATTTTAGGCGAATTAGGTTCAGTTAAAACTTGTGCGGAGTTAAGCTGACTGAGCTGAGTCTAAGTCAAAACTGACGTAAAACAAGCTGAGACAACCGGCAGCGGATATAATTTATAGCCTTTTCCTTGATCTTGTTATTCTCTATGAATGCTGAGTGTGCTAAACTGGATTATAATGAATGTAAGTTTGTGAGCTTTGATTCAGTGTAACAATCAGTTCTTCAGTATGCTGTATGAACAGAATTAAATGTTGTAAAAGAATGTAAGTGCTTAAAGTAAATTAAAAAAGAGTTATAGAGGTTCCAGGTGGTGTAATCCTGTCAGTCCTCTCTTCCCTTGTGGTGTAGGAGGAAATTTCTACTAGAACTTCTTGAGGCGAGCTGTTACAAAACGTCCTAAACAATAGTCCTTGGCTAATCCTAGCTTCACTATCTAAACTGACAAAGAACAGGTTGAATTGCTTCTCTTCAAATGCTTGACCCATTGGTCCTTGAAGGGTTACATTTTCCTCTTCACCAGCTACCACCATAAACACAGTCTACCCGACTGCTGATAAAACTGTCCTTGGCAAATCCTTCCCCGGATTTCTTCACGGTCTGAACCTTTGATTAAGAATCAATGTCGGGTTGAGAATCAATAAATTGATTCTTATTTGTGGTTCTTCAAAGTGTCAGATTATGAATAAATTCTGTGTAGCTTGAACACTTGAAGAAATTCTTGATTGATCTTGTTAGCGCAAATATAGATGATAAATCGAATGAACTAGACTCTGATGTGATCCGTGACCGAATCAGATCCGAAATTGCCGAAGGACCGACTGAAGGCACCAATAAGATGAGCACCGCGACCCCTAGCTAACTCGTAACTAAGAACCTTGGTATGACCTCAACCCTTAGATAACCCGTATCTAAGAACCTTGGTATACGAACGCCACAAGGTCTGCTCAGAACCTTGATAAGTTCCGTTTGGAATCAACCAAACAACGGCGTTGGAATCCACCAAACACCAACGTGAGAAAACTCACCCAAAGCTTATAGCTTCAAATATAATATATCAAAATTTGTCTGATGATTACAATGACTCTTAATGCTTTTATATAGGCTACAGACTCCAAGACTAATTGCTAATTTAGCAATGTGGGACAAAATAACTATAAATAAAAACAATAACAAAAATAAAATACTATCTAACCAATGTGGGATAATAAAAGTTAACTAAAAATAAATAAAAGACTCCAAATAAATTTGACAAGTTTCTTCTCGATGGGAATCACATCATTCCCTCCCGGTCCCAAAAGGATTCGTCCTCGAATCAAAAGGATGTTGTAAAATGCACCATCAAGGACAAAATAGGCCGAACCAATAACAAACACCAATGAGATGCCTGGATCAAATACAAGGCGTAAATACGGCTTCAAATAACTAGACCGTCGATCTGATGATGAATACATCACCAAGGAAACCAATGAGTAGTAATCTTGCAGGTGCTCAATGCAAATAATGCTCTCCGGAGCAGCAACATAGGCATAGGGATTAGAAGCCGGAATAACTGCACAATACACCGCAAAAGGATCAATGAAGGTGTGCTTCAGTTTGCCATCAATGTCAACTGGGACAAGAACATCCATAGGAAATATATTGGTTTGATTGGTTATAGCAGATAGCCCAGTTTGCTCCTCAAGCGGATGATCTTCATGTACCTGCAAAGAAGACGAAGTAGAACTCGAACAAGTGGGCACTACAGGAAGGACATAAACAACAAGCCGCTAAAATGGATCAACTAACAGCCATGGTGGCTAGACTTGAAGCCCTTGCCGTAAATGCCCAAGCCAGGCAACCTAACCCGACTGAGGACGAACCAGCGCCTAGTACCACCATCCCAAACCGTAGGGATAGAGGAGGTGCAGTCACGGGCCGAGTGCCTATAAGACCACCTAGGCGAGAGGAAACTTGGCAAGTACATGAAAATTTTGGGTTTGAAGTTGAGGGAGAAGATCTGGATAACGATGAGGAAGTACAGCAACAACCAAGAAGGAGACAGCGTCAACCTAGGTTTGACCAAGATGATATCGGTGAAGACGAAGCTACAGAAGATGTTAGAGGTATCAAATTGAAAATTCCCCCATTCAAAGGTACTACTGATCCGAATGATTATTTTGTTTGGGTAGCTAAATGTGAAAGGGTTTTCAAATGTCGTCGATGCACTGATAGGCAAAAGGTACACTTGGCCACTATTGAATTTGATGAGCTTCCCTTATTATGGCTATCTAGTACTAATGAAAAGCGCAGGAGACAAAGAAAGTCTGAAATTAACTCGTGGGAGATACTTAAAGAGGAAATGCATAAACGTTGGGTCCCTTCCTCTTACATGAGGGATCAAGTAAAGATGTTGCAAAATTTATCTCAGGGGAATAAATCCGTCGCCGAATTAAGAGATACACTTGAGAAGCTTATGCTTAGAACGGATACTAATGAACCCGAGGAGTATACCATACGAAGGTTTCTTAGTGCTTTGAGGTATGATATTGCTGATGCTATAGAACTCATGAGATTGGACACTTTTGAAGATGTGTTCCACGCAGCTCAAACTAAAGAGGAGCAACTCAAATCTAAGTTGATTTCAGCCCCTATTCTTGCATTACCTGATTTTGATAAAACATTTGAACTTGAATGTGATGCTTCGGGTGTGGGAATTGGGGGTGTTCTTATTCAAGAAGGCAGACCTATTGCTTACTTTAGTGAAAAATTAAAGGGGTCTGTTTTGAACTATGCCACCTATGATAAGGAACTCGTATGCCTTAGTCAGGATGTTTGCAAGTCCGGCAAGATTACCTTAGACCACTCGGAGTTTGTTATTCATCCGATCATGAGTCTCTCAAGTACTTAAAAAGTCAGAATAAATTGCATGCTAGACATATTAGGTGGATTGAGTTTATTGAATCATTTCCATATGTGATTAAATACAAGAAAGGTCAAGAAAATACCGTAGCTGATGCATTGTCTAGGAGATACACTTTAATTACTCACATGCAGACTAAGCTGTTAGGTTTTGAGCATATTAAAGACCTTTACTTGTTTGATCTAGATTTCCATGAGATCTTTAAGAAATGCCAACATGCTATAACTGATGAATCTTACAAGTTAGATGGAAAGTTTTATATCTTTGACGGGTTCCTTTATAAGGAAAACCGTGTGTGCATTCCCAGATGTTCTATTCGTGATTGTCTTGTTAAAGAGTCGCATGCTGGGGGATTGATGGGTCATTTTGGTGTTACAAAGACACTTGACATGTTGAGCACACACTTTTATTGGCCACATATGCGCAGGGATGTTCAGAAATTTTGTGAGTCATGTATTATGTAAAGCGTGCTAAATCTAAGTCTTTGCCTCATGGTCTTTACATTCCGCTTCCCATTCCTTATTCCCCCTGGACTGATCTTTCCATGGACTTTGTGCTAGGACTTCCACGTTCTAAAAGTGGTAAGGATTCCATATTTGTAGTCGTGGATAGATTTTCTAAAATGGCGCACTTTTTGCCATGCAATAAAACTAATGATGCTTCATACATTCTTTGATTTATTCTTGAAAGAAATTGTACGGTTGCATGGAGTGCCTAAGTCTATTGTTAGTGATAGGGATGTTAAGTTTGTCGTCACCACTTTTGGAGATATTTGTGGATGAGGCTAGGCACGCATTTATCGTTTTCATCGCATATCACCCACAAACTGATGGTCAGACTGAAGTTGTGAATCGTGTTTTGGGTCAATTATTGCGTGTGATTGTGCAGAAGAACCTGAAAAATTGGGAATCATGCTTGCCTTTTGTTGAATTTGCTTATAACCGTGCTACTCACTCAGCAACTAAATATTCACCTTTTGAGCTTGTTTATGGATTTAATCCAAATGCTCCTATTGATCTATTGCCTTTGCCTGCAGGAGAAATCACTAGTTTGGATGGTGAGAAGAAAGCCGCAATGGTAAAGGATATGCATGAGAAAGCTAGGAAGCATGTCGAAGCGCAGACTGCTAGATATGTAAAGCAAGCTAATCGAGGCCGAAAGCCCATGAATTTCGAGCCAGGAGATTACGTGTGGCTACATATGAGGAAAGAGCGTTTCCCGCACAAGAGGAAGACCAAGCTGCATCCGAGAGGTGATGGACCGTTCAAAGTGCTGAAACGAATCAACCCCAACGCTTACGTGATTGATCTACCACCAGATTGGGGCGTGTCTACTTCAGTGAATGTTGCTGATCTCTCTCCTTTTCCAGCCGACGAGTTGTCTTTGTTTGATAATCCTTATGATCTGAGGACAGATCCTTCTCAACTGGGAGGGAATGATGTGAGTTCAGAACCGTTGCCACCGGTCACACATCATGATCTTATGTCACCGATTAAGGCTAAGGATCCTTTGGTGATTAGAGATGGACCGCTGACCAGATTGCAACGCAAGAAGCGAGACGAAGCTTTATCGACATTGGTTACGCAGACATTCGCCGAGGTTCACGGCTACAAAGTTGATTGTGAGAAGTCGGTATTGCTCGTTGTTGCTGATGGATGTGAGTAGAGGTGTGGGGCGCATATTTTTAAGAGTTTATTTAGGTTATTTTTAATAAAACACTTAGGAGTTACTTTTTAGTTTTTTTTTAAGTTTTTTTTGTCCCACATCGGAATTTGGGATTTATTTTCTTTAGTTGTAAGCCTATAAATAAGGCTTAGGAGTCTTTTGTTTAAACACACAATTATTTAGAATTATATAAAAATTCTTCTTTGCATTAGCAAGAAAATTTGCGTTTTTTTTAAGTTTACGTATAAACTTAATCTTGAACATCAAATTCAAGAATTGGCAATTCTTGAACGTTCACAAATCAAGGTTTCTTGGGCAGGTCTCCAAGGGGTTTTGATCAATTCCAAGGTTTTCAAGAACAGGTTTCTTGAGGGTTGAGGAGCCAAAAATCGTGATAATTCTAGATCGTTTCAACGCGTACGTGAAATTTAGGTTTCCCGTATCAGACTCTTGCACAAAAATGCTTGTAATCTTGTTAATTCTTGGTATTGTTCCTTGGTACAAAGTCCTCTATTTATAGTGTGTGGTCCAACGTTTATTTCGCATGAATTTGAATTGTATCAACGTCTATCTTGTAACGGTTATATTTTGTGACCGTTCTGACTTGTCAGTATTTCATCCAATAGAATTGCTTTCTGTACAACGTTTGACTGTACTATCAGTTCGTTGGATGGCTGACTTATAAAACTGAGTTTCCTGATCAGTTTTATACTGAGTTGGTCTGTTGTCAGTTTCTTGACTGACTTGGAGCCTTAACTGAGATTTTACTCTTCTTCAAATATCAGTACTCCAGTTTTTCATCTTCTTATTATTGACTTAATTAGAGTACACCATAAGCAAATATCATCTAAGAATTCATTGTCCTTATGATTCTTAGGTCTTTATACAAGATCCATAAAGTCAGTTCAGGTCACCACAAGCTTGCCTGCAGTCTAACTTTATATTCTCGACTTGGTCTTCATAAACTGAGTTTGAACCCTCAGTTCTTCGATCTTCAATAACTGAGTTTGAACCCACAGTTCTTCTATCTCCTAGATAATTCAACTGAGTCTGTGTCCCTCAGCGAAATTACTTTCTTCAGTTCTGAGTAAACGTCAGTTCTTGGTGTAGTCTGAGTCAGTTTCAGATAACTTGTCTTTCCAGTTTCTTAGATGATTTCTAGTTTTCAGTTTTATGACACTTCTATCTAATACAGTGCTTGTCTGATATATCCTATACAATTATCAGACTCTAGTAAACCTTATACATTCAGTTCTAGACATCTTTTAGCCGTTCACTATAACAACTAATTTCAGAACTTCATCAATGGGGTGTAAACAAACATGTTCTTAAATAAGATGAATCATCATAAAAACTTAAATTTTATTCCCAACACTAACAGAAATGATTCTGCCAAAATTTAGACCCTCGGTTTACCACGGTAGACCCTCGGTAAACCGGCTGCTATTTTTTCAAGATTTTAACAGAACTGAATCTGTACGACTATAGTATTAACAGACTATAAAATTGACTTAATGAAACAGACTCAAGTATATAAAGAAAACTCAATCTTAAATAAAAGCTATTCTTCACACGAGTATTGGCGAGTGAAGGTCGATACCACAGAGACTCATAAGAATGTCTAATTATCAAGATTGAGCTTGTCATGATTATGGTCTACGACCAACTATAATATAGACAGTAGTAAATTTGGTTCCTCAAACTAACAAGGTTACGCTAGTTCACACGAAGCAAAAAGAGTTTTGAATGTATTTTTTCAATTATGAGTATTTAGTTATTCCCCCCACACATGCAACAGTCCTCCCCACTGATGAATTTATTCATTGTTCAGCTACGGGTACAACTCCAAACCCTATCTACTCCGACAATGGTAGTTGACAATCTATACGCAAGCTACCCTCCTTAATTGGTCCATAATAGCCCATACGCATAACGAACTAGAGCAGTCGATATTGAGCGCTAACTCATACCGTAAACCCGCCTAGACTGCTGTCGACATTGATCAGCACATTCCTAGGGTCCATTCAAGATAATGTCCAAACATAGCACTTCACTATTCGTATTTCATGCAAGTTTACGATGACATGCAAATAGTTTATCAGGCTACTAACATGTAAATTAAATCTATCGATCAACGTAGCTGGTGCCGATTATCATTAATTAGTAATTACTAGGTATTCAGATCTAGTGATATAGACCATCGTAGATCTGAAGAACACAACTACAATCTTATGATTTCTTCACCAACGAATCAGATCTATAACACATAGGGTAAAATAAACTAACTACTACAAAATTAATATAAATAAGAAATTAAAACAAAGTAGTCGAATAAAACAACGATAGATCTACATCTTGGAAAAGACAGAAAATCATACCCTCGAAGACGAGCGTAGATCTCCCTCGGATCATACCCTCCGACCAGAACTCATAAAATAAAATAAAGAACAAAGAACTTTTTATTGCATAATTTGCCTTGAATAGTTTGGGTACGTTGTGTTCTGAGGCGAAGCCTCTTATTTATAGCTATCTAAACCGACTTAGAAACACCTAGTTCTACCCCTCGTCAACAAAAATGCATTTCGGAAGGATCTCGAGCATCGGTAAGTCAGCATCCCTCCTCGGTAAACCGGGGGTATTTTGTCTTTTTGTTCCGCCGACTTAACTTGGAAGGTTCTGGAATACCCTAGGCCCATTCCTTTCATTCAGTCCACCCCAGATTTGTCAATGATGCTCAGCCCAATATTTTGTATCCAGAAAATAATCAAATAATGCACGAAATAATATCAAAACAAGGAAAATAAACGCTAAGTGCGGATTTCTTGACTCACAAACCCGACATATGCTATTCATGTCAAATGGTTCATATTTATAGGTTGAAACAACTATTTTTTGCTCATAATGGATAGAATGCTGATGTCATAGGATACACTATTTTAACCGTCATTAGTCTTCTTCACCTTCTCCATCATCATGGTCGGTTAGCTCAGGGGTCTGATCTAGGGAGGCCTCAGATCAGCCTCTCTTTCTTTTTCGGCCGCCCCAAGCCTCCAAATGACTTATCTAGATAAGAGGGGTTTCATCATCATCATCATTATCATCTAGGATGTCGATAGTAAGAGTTGCAACATCCACCCTGTGCGTGGAGGAGCACGGAGTGATTTCTTCCTGAGACCCCGGGCAGGATGAAGACATGACGGCACGAATGGGCACGACGTTAATGACGACCCCTACGGTTTAGGGGACGGGATGCTCCTCAGTATGCGACCTTTCCATGGAAACACTCTCACCAGTTTGCTCCCCTCCTGCAACAACCAATAAACTAGCAAAGTTTCCCACCACAAAAAAGATAAAAAAAAAGGAGAAATTGGGTTAGTATCACAAAAATCGAAGATAAAACAAAAAAGCTTCTATAAACTAAACCCTACACGTGGTTTGGTCCTTAGAACTAAGGGGTACGTATGGGTCAGGCCCAGCCTCTTTAAGCCTAGCTGCCCCAATAAACTGGGACGACAATTACTTCGTGAGAATAAAGGCACCAGAGTCCAGGAGTGCTTGAACTTTGGTAAACTCAGCGAGCTAAGGTGTAGCATCCTTAACCACATCGTTAGACCTCCATCAGCTCAGCTCGGTATGCCCCCCATTCTGGGAAAATAAAAAGAGAGTACGCCAACCTGTGGACAGTAAAGCATCAACCTTATACCCCCCCAGACACCAGACCGGCATGAAAATTGATACCAACCGGATGGTCTGGGATTCTTCATGATGTAGTGAAAACCTCTGAAGAGGTTTATGGAAAAGTAAACTCCAGACTTTCGGCACCAGATGGAAAACCCTATGATGCTCCTAATGACATTAGGGGCCACTTGGGCAGCACCAATGCCGTAGTGCCTCAAAAACTCTATGAAAGCTGGGCACCAAGGTAATCACAACCCCCCTTCAATTGGCCTTTGTTGACCGTACACAATCCGTCTGGTGGATGATAGGCATTAGGGATCATACGAGTCAACATTTCTCTATTGATCCTATATTCTTGGCAGATGTAGTCTATACCACTTTCAGAAAGAACGGATTCTAATCCAAAGATGCCTATCATTATTTGGGTCTCGGTGCGTATCTTAAGCCTAAATACAGGGTCAAAAATCCTGGAAGAGGGATGAGAAGACGAAGCTAGATTAGGATGGGCTAGAGGCCTGTCATTTTCGGTGCTTGATTCGGAAGCAAATAATTCTTGTACAAAGGAATTGGAAGAGGTCGAAGCTCTCATTCGCAAATGGGAGAAGAAAGACGGAATATAAAATAAAAAAGCATAAATGAAGACTTACAAAAAAACTATCAGGGTAGTGAGGTGCATTGCGTATTTAAGTCTACCAGAAACGTGGAAAGGATGGTTGATATGACAGGGGGTATAAACCTCCACCCATTCTCGAAAAGCGTTCCATGTAGTGGTTGGGAAACGTTTCGGTTTTCAAAAACATTATAACAGAGTTTATGAAAAGTTTGTGCCACTTACTCCAACTCTATTAAGACAGGAGCCGAACTCTAGCAATCTCAGAGAGCTTAGGACACGGTAAGGCAGATCTGATCCGACCACAGGAGCTCAACCAAATTAGGGGGGACTTATGACGAGGACAGATTGAACCATGCCATGTGTCATTCTCGCAATACCCAAATATCAATGAACATGGACCCGAGATCCTAACTCTTAGGGCCTTGAGCCATAGTATAAGCCTAAGGGCCGATCTCCACCCCTAAGAGGGAAGCTGTCCTGGTTGATCCTCAATCCACCGCAGGTCGGTCAGGACAGAATAGAGACCGACCTTTGGAACTTGGTCACCTTGACCTCGGCTGCTCACCGCCAGTTGGCTAGAGCGTGTAATGATTAATACACATTTATCAGGATAATTGTTGGTCCCAGAGAAGGGTAAAAGTATCGTCAGGAGGGGTGAATGACTATACTGGAGGTTCAAAAACTTTTCTTGTTTTAAAAGATTTTGACCAGCAGATAAGTCCCTTCTTTTAATACTGTTTCAAAGTAGGTTATGCAAACACAGATATAGTATGCAATGAAATATAGTGCTGTAAAGTAAAATGCTGAAAGTTAATAGACACAAAAGTTTATAGTGGTTCGGAGTGGTGCAATCCCTTAATTCACTCTTCTCATGTGGTGATTGGAGGAATTAACTATTGTTTTTCACCAATACTATAGTAAGATTGTCCTTGGCTACACAAGCTTCACTATCTACAAGACTATCACTTCATGGCTACAAAAGCTTCAGTGACTCAGTCTTCAACACTGCTCATTGAGAACAAATCCTTTAGAAGCTATCACAAAGGGTTGTAACTCCTTCTCAGATTTCTCAGGTTCAATTGCTACAAACTGGTGTGAATTGGATTCATAGAGTTGTTGATCAATCTCAGTGCTTGATGTGGAATTGTAGCTCAGAGTTCAGAGTTGATCACTATATATGTTCTTTTAGATTCAGATAGAAGACTTAGGATTTTGACAGAGTTTCAGCTTGTTCATGTATATTCTAATCGTTGTTTTTCCTGAATGTCAATGCCTTCTATTTATATCCTTGATAATCCTTGATTTGAATTTCTTTTCCTTTGGCTATTTAATGTGGAGAATAATCCTTGATTTAAATCTTGATTCCCCCTTAATTGTATTCTCCTTGATTTTAGTGATCCGGATTTTCTTCAAATGTTCTTCTTAAAATTTGTCCTCGAGTGATTATGTATTTTATGCTTGATCTTATTAATCTCCCTTATTTTTCACATTTTGAATAAGCTTGAATTTCTTAGTTGTTCCTTCACTTGTTTGTTACTTGACCGGTTAAGTGTTCCTGCTGACTTAGTTGATTAGTTCTTCCTTCACTACTTTTCCTTTACTTAGCCAGTAGACAGTTTACTTTGCCGGTTCACTGCTTCCTTGATTTCTTTGAACTTTCAGGGATTTCATGCACTTCACTAATCTTGATTTGTGTGAGATCAGTGTACACCATATTCAAACAATGAGTTTCATCACTTGTAATATACCTTAGACTTATCGAAGGTCATTATAGACTTCCTTGGTTATAAGTCAGTCCATATGTCTTAGTGCTTCTCTGATGGTACTTGGCTGCCTTTACTTTGCCGGATATCTATTTTACTTATCCATCCTACCAACTAGTACAATACTTTTCTAACTCAACTTATACAACATGTCAGACTCTAATTAAAGACTTATACAGAGATTTCTAACTTATTTCAGTCTTGCAATAACAGCTAGTATGGCCATCATCAAAACAAAATAAAATGTTTCTAACAAATATTAAGGAAATAATCATAAGCCATTAAAGCTCTGATCTTTATCATTTAAATATAACATTTAAATACCATGATTATCTCCTAAAATATAGGGATAGGCATAGTATACTAATACTTGTGAGACACAAAAATAGTGTCCACACTAGACATTGCCCATGGTGGCCTAGGGCATAAGTGTTCCCTATATTGATGTTCAAAAGAAGTACTATAGACTTGATTCCAACATAGGCTTTGTATGCGTACGCAACTTGGGAAAACATCAGGTTTAGTCTATATTCCCCCAAAACAATCCTCTCATTATTTTTAACCTTTCTACTTGTTTTCCCTTGATTCAATTACTAACAGATTAAACGGCCTGGATTATTACCTGAAGAAATTTTGTTTCGTCAACCAACCCTTTACCAAGGTCGTTCACTATAGTTCAGCAGACACCACATCTGCTGAGTGAAGTGATGGTTCTGGAGAAACTTTCAGTAGAGTTTTCTAGATACATTAATGCTATAGATGCCATCAAAGAACCTAAGACTTACAACCAAGCCATCAAGCATGATGAAAGGAAAGAAGCTATGCAAAAGGAGATTGAAACTTTAAAGACCACTCACACTTGGGAAGTAGTTGATCTACCACTAGGAAAGAAGCCTATTGGGTGCAAAGGGGTATGTAAAGTAAAATATAACCCTGATGGCTCAGTATATAGATACAAAGCTAGATTAGTTGCAAAATGGTACAATTAGACATATGGCATTGACTATCAAGATACCTATTCCCATATTATCAAAATTACCACAGTCAGGGCTTTGCTAGAAGTAGCAACAACTATTAATTAGAATCTTCATCAGATGGATGCTAGTACAGCCTTCTTACATGGTGATCTACATATATAAGTGTATATGCAAATGCCCCCAGGTTTTGTAATAGACAAGACAAATAGAGTTTGCAGATTAACAAAATCCATATATGGTTTGAAACAAATCAAAAGACAGTGGAATTGTAAGTTGACTAAGTCTTTAGAAACACAAGGCTTCGTTCAATCAAAAAATGATCATAGTTTGTTCACTAAAGGGTCAAGACAATGTTTTATTGCTTTGCTCGTTTATGTAGATGACATAATAGTTACAAGTCTTGATGATCAGTTGATTCAACAAGTGAAAATTGCTTTGCATCAGCATTTCAACATTAAAGACCTTGGAAAATTGAGATATTTCTTGGGTATTGAGGCTGCCAAAACTCCTGCAGGCATTTCCATTTCTCAAAGGAAGTACACACTTAACCTTCTAGAGGAGTAATAGGAGCTAAACCTACCAAGACTTCTATGGAGTCCAAGTAGACTTTACAACATAGGGATTCACCATTATTAGATGATAATACTGCATACAGATCTTTGGTGAGTAAGCTGATCTACCTTACCTTAACCAGACAACACATAGCTTTTGAAATTCAACAACTAAGTAAATTTCTAGATACTCCCACTGATAAATCATATGAAGGAAGCTCATAGATAGCTGAGATATTTGAAAGGTAATTCAGGGCAAGGCAGATTATTCTCAGCTGAAGACAACCTTGTATTGAAGGGTTTTACCGATAGCGACTGGTCTGGTTGCCCTAAAACCAGAAAATACATATTAGATTACATGATGTTTTTAGGGGATGCTCCCATCTCTTGGAAAGCTAAGAAATAGACATCATTAGCCAGGAGTTCTTCAGAAGCTGAATATAGAGCTATGGCCAATGCAATTTGTGAACTTCAGTGGCTGATTTACATTTCTGAAGACTTGAAGATTCATGTTTAGCTACCTACCATACTTTTTTGTGATAATGCAAGTGCTATGCATATTGCTCACAATCTTATGTTTCATGAGAAAAACAAAGCACATTGAGATTTATTGTCATGTTGTAAGAGACAAAGTCAAATTTGGCCTTGTCAAATTGCTTACAGTCAACGCCAAAGTACAATTTGTTGACATTCTCATTAAGTCCTTCAATGCACATATATTTTCTAATCTGCTAGGCAAGTTAGGAATTTCAAAGATATTTCAATGTGCCAGTGGCTGAAACAAGTGCTGAGTGCAAGCTGACCATGTACCATCCAGCTTAAGGGGGTGTTACCAAATATGAGCTGAAGGAAGTGCCGAGTTCAAGTCAACTGAAAATTGAAGACTCAACAGATCACTTGAATACTCAGCAGCCTGGTGAATTAGTCAGCTGAATAGCTATAGGCAGAAAATAGTTATTTAGTTAGATTCTATTATAATCATTTATAAATTACTTTTAATTGATTCATGAGGTGTATGAAGTTATAAACACCCCATGATCAATGGCATTGTAACATAACTTTCTGAATTATTCTTTGAATAATATTCTTCCGCATTCTTTCTTTCATTTTCAATGTATTTTTGTATCTTCAATAAAACTAGTGTTTGTGAATTCCCATGCACAATCTAGTCGATTTGTTCAAGCCCGTTCTTTGGTAAGGTTTTTCTAGTAATACAGTGAAATCAGTGGATACAGAGCATCTCATTGTTCGTAATCATATTAGGTCAATTTTATCCCGAATAAGGGAGTGTTGAACCGAATATAGGGTACTTAGTGTTAGACGTATTTTAATGTTAATGACGAGTGCTAGAATAGCTGTTATAGAGAAAAGGCGAAAAGATTTGTAGATTGAATGTATTGGTTTACTAGAGTTTGAAATTTGTATAGGTTTGATGAAACAAACACCGTAAAGAGGTCAGCTGACTTGATCAGCAGACCTATCTAGGTCGGTAGAGTGTCTAGGACCTGCTGATGGTTGAAGGCTGAGGGTTCAAACTCAGTAATGAAGGCTAAGTGATCAAATTTAGTATTAAAAGTCAAGGTTATGGGATCATAATTTAAGGAAGTCTGTGATGACCTAAATTGATCGCATATACCTTGTGTAGAAGGTCTAAGTTCAATATAAAGTAAAGTGGTGATTGGAGCTTAGTTATGTTTAAAAAGGTGTATTCTAACTTCACTATGAAAAGTTAGATAAGGAGTAGTTAGCCGAGGTGTTTATAAAACATGACAGACTAAAAGTCGGCTGACCATTCAAGTACATCAACAGACTTATAAAACCTGTATCTGCTAAATGTAAAAGTCAAATTAATCCAAGTTTTTCTGGAAGGTTAAATGCATAAGGATGAATTACAAGCATTGGATTAATTAGTCAATTAATGGACAAGATGAAAGGGACGTTGTACGGATTTTAGAGCCATATCAAATTGAATTAAATCATAGGTTACGGACTGGATTGTCAGAAGGACACTGACAGTGTCAGTAAGGTACATCAGAGGGAATTTCAGGAATATTCAGAAAATCCTGTAACGGTTGTATTTGAAATTCATGTTCAAATCACATGATCTACACATATACATAGAGGAATCCTAATTCAGATTGCAACACACAACACTAAGATAAGCAATTAAGTTTTTTAGCAAGAAATTGAACAAAGTGCAATCATAACCTGCTGATACTATCTGAGCTTTAACTTACTGATCAAGGATTTTATTCAAGTGTTTCTGCAATCAAATTTAATCCAGTATACACACTTGAAGACTAGAAGCTGATGATCTTTTCATTCTGATCAAAAGCTTGGTGAAAGATGAATAACTTTCTTGATTCAACTCCGTTTTTTAAGAAGAACCTGGAGATAGTGAAGCACAGCTGAAGAGTCAAGGACTGTTGTGTTTTGTGGTGGAGCTAGGGAAGAGGAAATACTACCCTTCAAGGACCTGTGGAATACTTAGGAGCAGCAATCCTACCTGTTTCTTGTGTTCAGTTTGTAAAGCCATAGTCATTGGTCAAGGACAAACAATTTAGGGATTTTGTAACAGCTATCTCAAAGTAGGATTTCCACCAACATCACATGAGAAGAGTGGACTGAGAGGATTACACCACCTGGAACCACTATAAAACTTGCTACTTTATTTACTTTCTGCAATTTACTTTATCCGCATACTTATCACATAAATCTACTGAACTAGCAACTGAATCACACTACTTACACTACTGAGTATCTAGTACTTAGTATCATCTTTAAAACAAGTAACAAGGATTAATTTAATATGTTCTGATGCAACAAATTCAATAGCCTCAATAGTCAGCAGACTGCTGAAGGTTAGCAGACTATTGAACCCTACTAAGTTTGTAAAACTCCAAAAACTTTTTAAGTGTTAAGTTTATTTACCCCCCTCTAAACTTTACAAAAGCATTTTCAAGGGACCAACAATTGGTATCGGAGCAAAGCTTCTGTTCTGAAGTAATCCTACTTGTTGTGCTTGTGAAAAATCTTTGAAAACTTTTTAAGTTTCTTTTTTCAAGTTTTTGCATCATGGATAACAACCAGTATGCTCGGACAATGTTGATGTGTTATCTAGATCATTTTGATGAGTATAAATGTTGTATGTAGGCTTATCTAGCTGCAACTCATGATGAGATGATGGATGTGCTGATTGATGGACCATTGGAGATCACCAAAGTCATAATTGTGGATGGTCTAAATCCAACTGTTCCAAAGCCAAAGAATGAGTGGGGTGCTAGAGATAGAAAAAGGGCAAACCTAAACAATATTGCTATTGATATTATCTACAGAAATTTAGATAGAAATATGTACATGAAGGTGAAAGACTGCAAATCTGCCAAAGAACTCTGGGAAATGGTGCAACTTATCTGTGAAGGCACTGATGCAATCAAAAAGAATAAGATTAGTGTGTCCAAGCAAAAGTTTCAAGAGTTCAAGATGAAATCAAATGAAACCATTGAACAGATGGAACCTAGATTCAATGCAATTCTGGGTGAACTCACGCTGCTAAATGTTGTTTCTACAAAGGAAGAGATCAACACCAGGATTCTCAAAGCTTTACCTACAAAAGATGTTTGGGAAATGAAGGTTACTGTAATGGATGAGTCTAGGAGACTATATGAAGAAGATACCTTTAAATTTTTCTCTGATAATAAAGCCTATGAATTCTGCAAGGACCTTGTTGCAAGTGCTAAAAAGGAAGTTACATAAACAACAGCATTGGCTGCTGCACATCAGGAAGAATCATCTAATCTTCAAGATGATGTGTTAGATGAAATGCAAAAGCAAATAGCCATACTGACTAAAAGGATAAGAATGATGAAATCTAGAAAAGCATCTCCAAAGAATTCTGGCAAGAGAACAACTGAGAAAAATGATGAATCAAAGAAGGATCATGACTTTCTATGCTTCAACTGCAAGAGACCAGGACATTTCAAACCTGACTGTCCTGAGTTAAAACAAAAGAAGGATCACGGCTACCTATGCTTTACCAGGAAAGAGCCTAGACATTTAAGACCTGACTGTCCAGACCTGCTGAAGAACATAGGTTAGCAGAGGTGATCTGGTAGCAAAGCTTTGGTTTCTGATGATGAATTTGGCTATGAAGTAGAATTTGAAAAAGGAAATGAACCAGATAACACAGCTCTCATAGCACATATGGATGATTATGCTTTCATGGATCATATGGATGAAATCGAGGAGGTATACAATTCTGTATCTAAGAACACTCCTGCTGATAGTGATTGTGAGTCTACTGGTGGTTCCAATCCAAAAATTATTGACAATGAAGAACCTCTAGATGCCCTCCTTAATCAACGGATGATAATACAATCTGGTTATGACATTGTGAAGGTTGAAAGAAAAGCACTTCAAGCAAAAATCCAAAGATTGAACGCTGAATTAAGAATTCTCAAAGGCAAAGAAAATGATTATGAACAGAATCAGAATAAGTGTACTGCACCAGTAGTGGCAACTGAATCTGCCACACAATCAAGTTCCACAATTGCCTTCAAATCAGGAAATCCTTATGGTGATAAAATATGCCTTGGATTTGAAACTCAACAATCATCTAAGGTTGGTTCAAGTAAGGCTGCTGAACATAGTACCAGAATTTGTCCTAACTTTGTACCAGCATAAGAACCAACTTCTCAAAAGGTTGCTGAAGCAGTAAAGCCTGCTGAGAATGCTTTAGAGAAGCAAAATCAGAAGTACAAAGAGACAACAGTACCTAAAAAAAGGGTACATCTAATTAAAGGTAGGACCGCTGGACCCTCTAGACTTGGTGATAGCAGACCTGCTGCAAAGTCTGCTGGACCACAAATGGGGAAAAACCAGAAATATTCCACGGATAAGCATGTTAAACCCAAGAATGGTAATCATTCAATGGATACTTATCTCAGGGGGAGAGGTAGATTGTTCCTGACTGATGAAGATTGGAATATTCCTACCCCTACTGCAAGAAATAATAGATTTAACCATAATGCTAAAGCTAGACCAGAACAGTGGAATCAGTAGAGGACTCAGCAGAGGCACCAGAGACCTCATCCGGGACCTTAGGAAAGACTACAATACAGGGATGTTCCTAATAGACAGCAATCATATGGTTATGCTAATGCTTCTAACAATAGAAATCACTTCAAAAAGCATTATGTACAAAAACGCCAGAAACCATATGTGAATGCTACACAATAAAATGTTAGTTTCTATGAAATGTAGTATACATATATGAACATAAGTGCAATACTTTCCAAAGGAGACCTTACGGAAATTTGCCTAGGGTTGTGCTTACCACTGACCACTATGGACCCAAATGGGTTTGGGTACTTAAAACACATTAAATTTGTTTTGTAGGGTGTCTGGTACTTTGACAGTTGATGTTCCAGACATATGACCAGAAGTAAGCACTGTTTGATGGATTATGTGGCAAAGGATGGACCAAAAGTCATTTTTGGGAATAAAGATACACTAGGATATACAAGAGGGTATGGAAAACTGGTGATGAATGGATTGACAATCAAATGTTGCTTATGTAAAATGACTGGACTACAACCTGCTGAGCACTGGACAATTTTGTGATACGGGTTACAAAGTCACTTTTGACAAAGCCTACTACATTGTCATGAGTGAAATGAGAGAACAAGTTGTACTAGCTTGAAGAAGACAACAAAACATGTATGTGGTAGATTGGACTATTGCTGTTCCTGAAACATGTCTATTGTGCATACAAAGTCAGAATTGAATTTTTTATGGCACAAGAAGTTGAATCATCTAAACTTTGATGATATCAATCAGTTGGTAAAGAAGAAGTTGGTGATTGGTTTACCTGAAATACATACACGGAAGATGGAATTTGTGATGCTTGTCAGCAAGGTAAACAGACAAAGTCAAGTTTCAAGTCAAAGACTAAACAATCAACCAAAAGAGTTTCGGAACTGATGCATACGGATCTACTTGGACCAGTAATACCAACAAGCATAACATGGAAGAAATACACTCTAGTAGTTATGGATGATTATTCAAGATACACTTGGGTAATCTTCGTGAGCAAGAAAAGTGAAATAATTCAAAAGATGCCTGAACTTTTGAAGAGGCTACAAAATGAGAAAAGTGTCATAGTAGTAAAGATCAGATCAGAAAAGGGTACTGAATTCCTAAACAAAGTCATAAGAGAATAATGTGAGCAAAATGGTGTGCTGCATCAACTAGCTGATGCTGGAACACCTCAGCAAAATAGGGTTGTTGAGAGAAGGAATAAGACTTTGAAGGAAGCAGGGAGGACTATGATCTGTGAAGCAATGTTACCTGAGAGGTACTGGGCTGAAGCAATCAATACAACATGCTTCACACAGAATAGAACCTCATTGAAGAAGAAGCTGATGAAAACATTATCGCGTGCAAAGCACTTACTAGCAATATGACTAAGTCTATCGTAGTAGAGTGCTGGCGAGTCAAGGTCGATCCCATAGAGACTCGTAAGAATGTATAATTTTCAAGATTGAGCTTGTCACTAATATGGTCTATGACCAACTATAATATAGATAGTAGTGAAATTGGTAACAATCAACTAGCAAGATTATGCAAGTTCAACGGAGCAACAAGAGTTTCTAATGTATTAGTTCAATTATGAGTAATTAGTTACTCCCCCCCCCCCACACATGCAACAGTCCTCCCCATTGATGAATTTATTCATTGTTCAGCTGCAGGTACAACTCCTAACCCTATCTACTCCAACAATTGTAGTAGAAAATCTATACGAAAGCTACCCTCCTTAATTGGTCCGTAGTAGCCCATACACATAAAGAACTAGAGCTGTCAATATTGAGCACTAACTCATACCGCAAACCCACCTAGACAGCTGTCGACACTGATCAGCCCGTTCCTAGGGTCCATTCAAGATAATGTCCAAACGTAGCACTTCACTATTCATATTTCATGCTAGTTTACGATGACATGCAAATAGTTGATAAAGCTAATAACATGTAAATTAAATATATCGATCAACGTAGCCGGCCCCGATTATCATGAATTAGTAATTTACTTTGTATTCAGATCTAGCGATATAGACCGTCGCAGATCTGAAATACACAACCACTATTTCATGATTTCTTCTCCAATGAATCAGATCTATAACACATGGGGTAAAATAAACTAACTACTACATAATTAAACTAAATAGGCAATTAAAACATACTAGTCGAATAGAAAAATGATAGATCTACATCTTGGAAAAGAGAGAAAATCATACCCTCAAAGATGAGCGTAGATCTCCCTCGGATCTCTCCCTTAGCGGCGACTCCGTCGTCTTTCCGACCAGAACTCATAAAATAATGAAATAAAGAACAAAGAACTTTTATTGCATAATACTTGTCTTGAAAATTGTACACTTGTGTTTTCAGGTGAAGCCTATTATTTATAGCTATCTAAACCGACTTAGAAACACCTTGTTCTACCCCACCATCAAGAAAACGTGTTTAGGAAGGATCTGGAGCCTCGGTAAGTCAGCACCGCCTCTCGGTAAACCGGGGTTTTTTTTGTCCTTTTTCTTCCGTATACATAGCTTGAATACCCTAGGTCCATTCATTTCGGTCGGTCCACTCCAGATTCGTCCATCATGCTCAGCCTAATATTTCGTATCCTGAAAATCATCAAATAATGCATGAAATAATATCGAAACAAGGAAAATAAACGCTAAGTGCCGATTTTTCGACCCGTGAACCCTACATATGCTATTCAACTCAAATGGTTCATATTTATAGGTCGAAACAACTATTTTTAGCTCATAATGAATAGAATGTTGATGCCATAGGATAGACTATTTTAACAGTCATCATCAACTACCCCCCACTAGCCTTCTGCTCATCCGCGAGCAGAGTATCAAGACGGAATGTAACTCCAAGAACAATCCCCATTAACTACCACATATTCATTAAAGATTTCCGGCAGAAACATACATTAAGCCACAATCCATAAGTTCCTTATTAATCACTACTTACCATGGATCAATGTGTCGTGTTATAAACCAGTCATGATAGTGAGTTCGTGTGAAGATTCAATTTGTATTAACTCCACAATCTTAAGTTACCTGCGCATACACTCGCTCTTCTTGCCTTCAGACTTGGTTACACAACATGGTACCTTAATCGGGTCGGGCGGACTCGGGGACTGAGCAACGCTCTTAAGTCCTCGTTTGTTTCTTTTTATGCGATGGTTGTGCCCTTCTTACACGAGTTCGCTTCCCTCACTGCCTTTATTGCATTTTTTTTCAATTATCTTTTTTTTATTTTTATTTTTATGTTTTTACAAAAAAAATTCTGGCAGATTTCCTCACTTTTTTCTCTTTCTCTCACAAGTCCGTTTTGTCCTGGTCACCTCTTTTGGCATTCAAGTTGCATCCCTTGTCTTACAACAATTTGTTAAAGTACATAGACAGACAAATAATGATTCCCGGTTAAAACAACTCATCATATGATCATAAACACTTCTCAGTCAGATTATGTGCTCAAATATTGATTGCAATGATAGAATAATAATTAATACGTTACTACTTCACTCAACATAACATATGCTCTTGCTTCCATACTAAATTGAATATGCTATAGCTAACTTCAAATAGAACTTGGGCTCATTTTGTACCGACTTACTCGAAAACGTGCAATAAGCAAGCTAAAAACAGTGTTAAATTTTCAAAATTATTCCCTTTTTTGATTATCCAGCTAGGACCACCTACCCCCCACTTAATATAGACATTGTCCCCAATGACTAATAATGAAAAAAAAAGAATAGGTACTTAGCTCAGGAACTGTGGCTGAGTCTAAGCGAATTCCGGAGCAGAATCATGAGCTCCTAGGTCATTCCTCTTCCAAGTTGTTACCTGTCTCCCAAAATACTTCAAAAAACTTTGAGTAACATGCGAAGGGCAATAAGAAAATAAGGGTGCGGTAAATGTGCATACCGGAGGAATGCGCAAAAATAGTTTAAGCCACTTTATTCTTTTATTGGCCTAAGGAAGACGCGAAAACTTTTACGAGGGTGTCACATGAGAATCGTGAAGGAAAAAAACCACATATATCTCTAGCCAGATGACCGAAGATGTATGTGATGAAAAAAACCTTGTGATTGTCATGCTATTTTATTGACTCAAAATAACTTAAACCAATAAAAAAAACCTCAAGACAACCCTGGAATCATTAGTAGGTGAGGCCATTGCCTTCACCCATTTCGAAACATAATCAACTGCTACCATGATGTAACGATTTGATTCTGACGATGTGAAAGGCCCAACAAAATCAATTCCCCATTGTTTACGGCTAATTTTGTGGTTTATATCGAGTTATTCCGTAACAATATCTTCCGTGTTTTAGTGATTTTTATAGAAAATCACTTGCTAAAAGGATAAATTGGAAGAATGGGTTTAGAATTTATTAAAATGCAAATTCGAGCTATTTATGTGGTTTATTAGTCATTTTCTATCTATATATGTATTTCTACAGTTTGCATGTTTTTACCCTCTTGTAGATACACATTTTTCGAGCTTAAAAAGGATTGAAGGAGGTGCATGATTGGATTTATATGATGGAGAAAGGATAGAGATGAAATCGTTTAAAGATCAAGATGTGAAAATCAATTTGACTCCAAGTTGAACGACGTTTGATGTGAAGGCCCACCGGACGGGCGCCGATTGCATGGACGAGCGCCCGTGAGAGGAAACCACATACAGAGAGTTTGGACGCAGCATGGACGGACGCTCAGAGCAAAGTCAAGATCCACCGGACGGGCGCCCACAAGACCAGACGGGCGTCCTTCGGCCGACTCGAAATCCTATAAATAGCAGCGTGTTTTGAACCCTAGGGATACACCATATCATAATTCCAGCCGCTGAGACCTAATATCAGAGCAGCAGCCGCATCATTAAAAGAGGAGATTCAAAGATGAATCTCTCCATCCCAATAATCGTGTTCAACAACATGATTGTTGGCTAAGCACATCGCGGTGGGACAACGGATGAAACCGATCAACGACTACACCAACTAGATGATTTTTAGCTACATTTTTAGTGAGTAAAAGTTACAGTTTTTCATCAATTGGATCTTGTTCTTTATTGTTTACGTTTTGTTTGAATCGAAAGATTGATAAAACTACTTTTACGCTTTATATTTATATGAGAATATTGTTCAAGCTTTGATTTATTTCAGTTGATGCAATTAGTTGTAATTCGAGAGATCGTTTATGATAAATTGAGTAGAGTTTTGGAGACGATCTCGTGATCTTGTTTTGCATGTCGTTTAGTTTTGCTTGAAAAAGGAAACGAAACCCTAGAATTCGTTTAAATAAATTGTATCGAATTCGTGATAGATCATTACTAAAAATCGTAACTTTAACTTGCCATCTAGTTGGGGTTGGTGTGGTTGATTGGTGGATTCCTGTTGCATTTCTGTTTCTTTTAATTATTTGATTAACCGATTCGTTCATATCAATTTTTGTTGCTTCGTTTAGTTATTCTTTAAAACCCTAGCTTTTACCTAATCAAGCTTTCGTGATATTTTCTGTTTTTAGATCATGATCGGACGCCCGTCCACCTAAGTGAACACCCGTCCCTAGTCGAATTTTCCTGTTTCCTGTTTTAGTTTAGTCTTACTCATCGTTTTTATATTAGAGTTAGTATAGACCTTAGTTTTAGGTAATAAATTGTGACATAATCGATATAATAATTGCACCTTAATCCGATAAACATTCGACTCCCTTAGGACTATCCGGTAACACCTTTACTACAAGCCTTATACTTGGGGTGTTCCGGTAATTATAAATTTAGAACTAGTTTTTACCGATCAACTTTTTGGCGCTGTTGCCGGGGAGTCGGTAACGGTTGTCGGATTCTTCATAGTGCAGTTTTCCGTGTCGACAGTATTTTGGCCATAACTTTCGGCTCGAGTGTCGGATTGGCGCGCAGGACCCCAATTCGGAAAGCTCGTTCCGACCCCAATCCACTGTTTTCCCTTCCATTTTGGGCTCAGAAGATTTCAGCACGTTTTTTTTTTACCGTCTTAGTGTTTTTCCCGTTTTATGTTTTTCGTAGGTAGGTTTCTTTTCCTGTTTCTGTTTCTATTTCTTTTCTAAATAAAAAGAATAAAAATAATAATAATCAAAACTTCCTGAATGGGCGTCCAAACTCAACGCCTGCCTCGCCTGATTTGTCTTTCGACGCCATTCAAGAACTCGAACGAGCGCCCACTTCTGCATTTCTCAACCGAACTGCACTCACTCATACTGAACGCCAGTTCACTCTCTTCAATTGACACTTCTTTTCTCTTCTCTCTTTCTAAATCCTCTAATTTCCTCTACATTTCGTTCTCATCAACCCTAAGGTTGATTTCTTTCCATTCCGCTCTTATGGTTTATGCAAACCAGGAGTAAGAAGGGACCTCTTATCTTTAATCCCGAGCCTGAGCGATCTATTATCAGGAGAAAGCTCTTCCCTAATCCAGACATCATGGCTAACGAAGTCCCGAATGCAGATCCTCAAGACCAGATGAATCTGATCCTTCAATAGATGCAAGCAATACAACAACAAGTAATCAACAAGTTGGCATAAATAATCGGTTTCAACAATTCCGTCAAAACCAGCTAAACCAGCTTAAACCAAGACCCCTATGCTCCCTATCTTGACCAAGACTTTTCGGAAGGGCATAGACCAACCCGCCTCCAGGACATGGGGCAAGCGAACTTCGATCGAAAAATGGAGTGGTAGGATTGGTCCGAATAGTTCTTTTCATGGCATCGTTGATGAAGATCCTCATGACTTCTTGTCCACCTTCGCTCAAATCTGCGAAGCATGCCACTATCCTGGTGTTGATTCTGAGATTGTCAAGTTAAAACTCTTCCCGTTTTCTCTAAAGGGTGAAGCAAAACCGTTGGTTTAAATCTTTAGCCCATCATTCTCTCCGTACCTGGAATAATTTCAAAAGAGCCTTTGCTCTGAAGTTTGTCTCACCAGGGACGATCATGGAAATGAAAAGGGAGATAGCCACTTTTGAACAACTTGATGGTGAGAGTGTGGGGAAAGCATGGGAGAGACTAAATCTGTTGATGAGGAAGTGCCCCAACCATGGATACAGTAGACATGAGCTACTAGAGTTATTCTACAGAGGAGTTTCTCAACCAAATAGAGACTTCCTTGATTTAAGTGCTCATGGATCATTCCTAGGGGGAGGTGATGACGCTGCTTACAGGGTAGCTGAAAATATAGCCAAGAATAACATGTGGTCAAGTCCTAGGAAGACCAATGTTAGTGGGAATAAGAAGGAATCATTGTGAGCAATTTCGAGACTAAGGTGTTAGTTGCTCAAATGGAGGTAATTAGCAAGCAGCTAGCCGATTTACAAATGCAGCAGCAACAAGGGCAGCCAGATGTGAATTACCTGGGAATGTAGGCGGGAAATGAGATGACTGAGGAAGTAAATTTAATGGAGAATCATAACCAACCCTTCAGAAACTTCAATCAGAATCAGAATTATTCCGGATTTCAGCGTCCCAATCTTAATCAATCCAATACACCACCTGGCCCATCAAATTCCAAACCTTCCTTCAACTCAAGCTATCAAAGACCACCTCCCGGGGTGGTTAATCAATCTCATAATCCTAACTCCCAGAGACCTCAAGGTGGTTGGAATCAAAACCAACCTCATAACCAAACCACCTCTTGTGTCCCTCAACATAAGTTTGATGAGCTAGTAGACATGGTGAAGACCTTGGCTACTAGTGTCAAGACAATAGAGAGACAGTTGGTCGATGGCGCATCAAAGAAGCAACAGACCCCACGGTAAACTTCCAAGTTATACCGAAAGAAATCCTAAAGCAGATATCAATGTTTGCACTGCCATCACACCTCAATGGGATTATGGGACCGAAGAGCTGAATGAGGTTACTTTAAGGAGTGGTAAGCAGGTAGGACCCGGAAAGATGTCGGGAAACGAGTAGCCCCTCCTGACGCCATAAGTTCAGGAGGGGGCAATCAGAAGTTAAATACCGAAGGAAGCAACAGTGAGGAGGAGCTTAATGATGATTCTTCAGGTGATGAAAATGATTCTGATAGAGAAATGGGGAAAGGTCAGGTAGCTGTACCCCTGAAAAAGAAGAGGGAGGAAATTTTTGTCAGATGGAAGGATAAGGAAGACGAAGCCATAAAGAAGTCAGGAGGCTGTTCCCCTGACAATGATAAAGCCCTTCCTTATCCACCAAAGAGGAAAGAGAATACCCTCAGCCATGACAGACAATATGACGGTGTGAGGAGGATGCTTAGAGATACCAAAGTGAGTATACCCCTAGCTGAGGTATTGAATGAAATACCTAAGTGCTCTAAGTATTTAAAGAAGTTTGTGGAAGCAAGAAGAAGCTTCAAGGGATGGCAGAAGCAGTTTTAAGAGAAGAATGATCCATGGTTTCACAAAAAATTGCTATTAAGCGAGGTGACCCCGGAAGACCTTCGATCTCTTGTGAGATTGAAGGCCACATGTTCCAAAACGTATTATGCGACTCAAGGGCCTCCATAAATGTGATGCCATTGAACGTCTGCAAAAAGCTCGGTTTAGATAAAAGAATGCGGGAACGCCCTATTTCTCTTCAGATGGTAGATCGATCAAGCCGCTCAGCAGCCGGTTGTGTTGCCAATGTCCTTCTCCATGTTGGAGGCCTGGTTTTCCCTACCGACTGGGTTATCTTAGACTATCCACCTGACAAAGAGATGACCCTAATTCTAGGCCGGACCTTTTGGACACCTCCGCCGCCTCATCGATTTTGTAAGGGTCGACACGCTTAGAGTCGACGATACATCCGTTACCTTCACACGAGGGAAAAGTCTTGAGGAAACCTTGATTGAAGAAATCTCGTTCGTTGAAGCAATTTATGAGGACGAAGAAGATGCCAACTCTGAAGCAAAAGAGCTAACAGAGATAGGTGTTTTCGAAGCTATAAACATTCATGATCAAGTTGACTGTGGACCATCTTCTGTTTCGTTACAGGCCGTAGTCACTGACGAGTCGTCTTCACGACTTGCTCACAATGAGCCTATCAATGAACAAGAAACATGGAGATTCCCAGCAATGAACGATGATTTCAAAGAGCTGCATCAGGAAGACTTTAACCCTGTAGAAGAGGAAGCCTTGATGGGTAGTTGGGATGAAGTGGATTTCTGGAGAGAGACTACTCATTGGGAGATTGATGATTGGGAACAGCTAGCAGAGGAGCTAGAAGAAGAAGAGTTGAGAAAGATGATCAAGCATGAGAAGGAGAAAGCGGGTGTCCGAAGGAATGATCCCTATGGATGATGTGATCCAGTACCTTTCTGGGGTTACACCTCGGGAAGATGAGGTATTCTTCAGTCAACCACTTCAAGCCCATAAGGAAAAAGGTGGCCCCTTCAAATCGAGTATTGAGCAACCACTTACTGACTTGGAGCTTAAACCGCTTCCTCAACACCTTAAGTACATTTTTCTTAAGGATGGTGATAAATTGCCCTTGATCATCTCTTCGAAACTCGAGCCCGAGCAAGAAGCACTGCTGATAAAAGTGCTTGAAAAGAACATCCTCGCGTTCGGATGGCAAGTGGGTGATATCCGAGGAATCAGCCCCGATGTGTGCATGCATAAAATCCGAACGGAGGAAGGAGCTAAGAAAGTAAGACAACCTCAGCGAAGGCTGAATCCGCACATGCAGGAGGTTGTCAAGAAAGAAGTTATAAAGTGGTTAGACATGAGAATCATCTATGCAATCGCCGATAGTGAGTGGGTTAGCCCCACCCAAGTTGTGCCAAAGAAGGGAGGTATCACCGTTGAAAAGAATGAAAAGGGAGAAGAGATAGCTTTACGCCTTGTGACTGGAAACAGAGTCTGCATCGATTATCGCAGATTGAATGAAGTCACCGCCAAAGACCATTTCCCCTTACCCTTCATTGACCAGCTTATTGAAAGACTGAGTGGTCATAAGTATTATTGTTTCCTCGATGGATATTCTGGTTACTTCCAGATAGCCATCGACCCTAATGACCAGGATAAGACTACGTTTACGTGTCCATCAGGCACTTTTGCTTATCGCATAATGCCTTTCGGGTTATGCAATGCTCCAGCGACATTCCAACGGTGCATGTTGGCCATTTTCGATGGACTGGTGGAAAAATGTATGGAAGTCTTCATGGACGACTTCTCAGTCTATGGCGATAGCTTCGATGAGATCTTGGAGAATCTAGATATGGTACTTCATTTGTGTTGAAAAGAATTTAGTGCTTAATCGGGAGAAATGCCATTTTCTAGTAGATGAAGGGATTGTTCAGGGCACAAGGTGTCCGTAAGTGGTATTCAAGTTGATAAGGCTAAGGTAGAAGCCATTGAAAAATGTCATACCCAAAAGCGCCAAAAGGTACGCGGTTTTCTTGGTCATGTTGGCTTTACAAAGCGATTTATTAAGGACTTTTCCACAATAGCCAAGCCCTTATCTAACCTTCTTAAAGATGATGTTATGTTCTTGTTTGATGAGAAATGCAAAGAAGCTTTCAATTTCTGAAGGAAAAGCTCATAAGTGCCCCTATCTTAATCGCACTGACCGACTAAGCCTTTTGAATTATTATGTGATGCCTCTAACTACGCAGTTGGCGCAGTTTTAGGTCAAAGAATTGATAAAAAGTTCAGGCCCATTTACTATGCAAGCCGCACCTTGAACCCGGCTCAATGCAATTACACCACGACTGAGAAGGAATTCTTAGCCATCGTTTTTGCTATTGACAAGTTTAGGAGTTATCTTCTAGGGTCTCAAGTTGTAGTTTGGACCGACCATGCAGCCCTACGCTACCTTATGGACAAAGCAGATGCAAAACCAAGGTTACTCAGATGGATTCTAATTTTGCAAGAGTTTGAACTTGAGAACAAAGATATGAAGGGCAGCAATAATATTGTGGCTGATCACCTGTCTCGCCTAGTAAATGAGGGTGACGAAGATCACAAGGAAATAGGCATCGATTTCCCTACTGAGCAATTGATGAAGCTTGATACAGATAGGCCGTGGTATGCTGATTACGCCAACTATTTAGCAAGTGGGCATTTAAAGGACATGACGACGCTGTAGAAGAAGAAGTTCTTTTTTCGATCTAAAATATCTCGTATGGGAGGATCTCATCCTGCTCAAGGTCCAGAAGACGGGTTGCTTAGAAGGTGTGTTTCGAACATGAGCAATGGGATATTTCGAGCAATGTCATAGTGGTCCCACAGAGGACACTACGGAGCACCCAAGACAGATTGCAAAATCCTCCAAGTCGGATTCTCATCGGCCGACTCTTTTTAAGGACGCAGAAGCCTTTTGTAAAGGTTGCGATAGGTGCCAGAGAATTGGGAGGCAAAGTAATAGGATGGAAATGCCACTTAGACCCATTTTGGAATGCGAAGTCTTTGACGTATGGGGAATTGATTTCATGGGACCCTTCCCATCGTCGTGTGGAAATAAATACATTCTCGTCTGTGTAGACTACGTCTCCAATTGGGTGGAGGCAATAGCCACCCAAACTAATGATCACAAAGTTGTGAAGAAATTCTTGCAAAAGAACATCTTCACCAGATTCGGCTGTCCTAGATCCCTCATTAGTGACGAAGGTACTCATTTTTGCAATGCGCCGCTTGATAAAGTTCTTGAGAAATATGGTGTTAGACACAAAATCGGTAAACCATATCATCCCCAAACAAGTGGACAAGTCGAGATAAGCAACCAAAGCCTTAAAAGAATTTTAGAAAAGACCGTGAACTCAAATAGATCCAACTGGAGTCCAAGTTGATGACGCACTTTGGGCCTACCGCACCGCGTTTAAGACCCCTATGGGTAAGTCAGCCTTCCAAATGGTCTATGGAAAAGCTTGCCATTTACCAGTCGAGCTTGAGCACAGAGCCTACTGGGCTATTAAATTCTTGAATTTTGACAGCCAACTCTGTGGGGAAAAGAGGTTATTAAAATTAAATGAGCTCGACGAATTTAGACTCAGAGCATATGAGAATGGAAGAATCAGTAAGGAAAGAACTAAGATACTCCACGATGGCAAGATCAAGGATCGAGAATTCAAAGTGGGTGATATGGCTTTACTTTATAATACCCGGCTCCATTTGTTTGCTGGTAAGCTTAAATCTAGATGGTCTGGCCCCTTTGAGATTCTTGATGTTCATCCTGGTGGAGCCATTACGTTGAAAGTGGTACGCGATCAACCGCTCAAAGTCAATGGTCACAGCTTAAGAAATACTTTGGGCAGCCCAAGGAAAAGCCTCAAGCATCAGACTTTCAACAGAGAAATGAAACGGTTGAGTCGCTTATTTGTGAGGAGATTCCATCCGACTTCGTTGGGTGGATGATGATGAAGATACCCTCGACCTTGCAGATCCTTCCGCTGCTGCTCTGAGCCGGTTAGCATACCTCACCTAACTGAGAAACAAGAACAAGAAGAAAAGAGTCGTTGTAAATGCGGAGAGAAAAATTTCATGATCTTATCGCACACTTGACTTGTTGTTGTATAAAACCATTTCCGTCCTAGTCATTCCGATTCGACAGAGAAGTGGTTAGCTTCAAACCCAAGTGGCCTGATCCAGGTTGACGTGGCTTACTCTGTCAAGCTATTGACAATAAAGAAGCGCTTCTAGGAGGCAGCCTAGTCTTTTAAGTATTTCTTTTTAGTTAAGTTTTTAGGTTATTAGGAATAAAACCTTAGTGAGTTGTGTGTTGGTTATCTTTGTCCTATTTGTGGTTGTTTTATGTGTATACATGTTTACTCATATACCCCGTATACCCCAAGATTATCTGTTATGTCGAGTGTTGCAGATACGTTTGAGCAGGTTCGCAAGTTATTACTTTCAATGTTGTCTGCTCTCGATACGAGCGGCCGGTTTATTCATGCTCCGCCCGACCAATCGCCAATCTACTGCCCGACAACCATCTTTGGAACCAGCTAAGTATTCTTTTCTTTTATTTGCACATTCTGAGGACATAATGTGGTTTAAGTGTGGGGGGGTGCAATTCATGCTTTATTTTCGACAGTATGAGTAAATATTTGTGATTTTTGAAAAATAGTGAAATTTTAAATTTACACTTGGATATTTGTAAATCTTGAGCATGTAATTGAAACAAATGGCTCGCTAGTTGTAGTTTCCTGACAATGATTTTATGTGACTTTGAGAGATAATTATAGCATGTTTTTACTGGTTTGAGATAGTCTTCATTTCACACTCACGAAAGCCTTTGATATTGAAGCAATAATTTTGAACTTTATCCTTTCATTATTTTAGTGATTTATCTTAGAGAGATTTGTTCTTAATAGTAACAGTGAAGTAACACCTAAGTTCAGAACGTGCACTGTGAATATCTGAATGTTTGAATGTGATAAGTGAAAGGTAACTAATGTTTTTGAAATAAAGAAGTTGAGATAATAGTAATAAATAAATGGGTGTGTCGTAAGCTGGTCGATGATTGGAGTAAGGTAGGGCATTATCTCGAAATGTCCTATACCACTATGATGACCAAAAGCTCACGACAGTCAGGAAAAGCTACCCTATGATTTGAGTAAGGTAGGGTGTTATCCCGAAACATCCTATTCTACTATGACGGGTAAGAGCTCATCTTGATGTGCGTCAAAGAAGGGAAAAAAGAAAGTGAAAAACCTAAAGACTTTATTAACGGTGAACTTGTACCCAGTATAAACTAAAAGATATGTTGTAGGGATTATCCTACTGAGTGCGCGGGAAGACTTTATGTGGAACGATTACTGCCTATACCTAGGATAGTCATTAAAATTATTTGAGAGGATATTTGTTTGAGGAGATTGTGAAGGTTGAAAAGGGCTTGTCACTCACACACCGAATCTATCTCTATGTTGGTATAACTTGCTATAGTTGTTGTATCTTTTGTTACGTGAGTTAGGGATCTATGTGGATTGCATGAAAGTGAGTTAGTTTTGATTGTTTTGTTCGGGACGAACAAAAGTCTAAGTGTGGGGGAGTTGTTTACGGCTAATTTTGTGGTTTATATCGAGTTATTCCGTAACAATATCTTCCGTGTTTTAGTGATTTTTATAGAAAATCGCTTGCTAAAAGGATAAATTGGAAGAATGGGTTTAGAATTTATTAAAATGCAAATTCGAGCTATTTATGTGGTTTATTAGTCATTTTCTATCTATATATGTATTTCTACAGTTTGCATGTTTTTACCCTCTTGTAGATACACATTTTTTGAGCTTAAAAAGGATTGAAGGAGGTGCATGATTGGATTTATATGATGTAGAAAGGATAGAGATGAAATCGTTAAAGATCAAGATGAGAAAATCAATTTGACTCCAATTTGACTCCAAGTTGAATTCGTGATAGATCATTACTAAAAATCGTAACTTTAACTTGCCATCTAGTTGGGGTTGTGGTGGTTGATTGGTGGATTCCCGTTGCCCTGCCGTTTCTTTTAATTATTTGATAAACCGATTCGTTCATATCAACTTTTGTTGCTTCGTTTAGTTATTCTTTAAAACCCTAGCTTTTACCTACTGTTTCTGCATATTTTCTGTTTTTAGATCATGATCGGACGCCCGTCCACCTAAGTGAACGCCCGTCCATAGTCGAATTTTCCTGTTTCCTGTTTTAATTTAGTCTTACTCATCGTTTTTATATTAGAGTTAGTATAGACCTTAGTTTTAGGTAATAAATTGTGACATAATCGATATAATTATTGCACCTTAAACCGATAAACATTCGACTCCCTTAGGACGACCCGGTAACACCTTTACTACAAGCCTTATACTTGGGGTGTTCCGGTAATTATAAATTTAGAACTAGTTTTTACCGAACACCCATACATCGAATAACTCCACTTCTAAGATACTCTACAGTGGCATCTAATTCCGTTTAGAAATATTACCAGTCATTTAATAGGAATGACAGGCTCTTGTAAACTTGTAAAAATATTTATGAATTGTTGGGCAATAGAATCCACACTGCAGTATCTTTGCCGCTGTCTTATCTGGCTCATAGTGACCTCCAGCTTCTCTAGAATGACACATGTGCAAAATACTCGGAATTTCATCATCTGGATGCATCTCCTTAGAATGGCATCAGGCCATAGCTTATAAAGTTAGTGATCATCCCAATGATAACGCTTCAGATACGTGAAAAACTTCTTCTTATCCGAATTCGTGAATTCTGGTGGTAGGTTCCTTCCTGCTAGATAATTCAAAATGTTAGCAAACCAAGGGTATACCTTGCCAACTCTTGGTGTACTTTGTCGGGGCTGAGATGCGACTCAAGCTACCACTGAGATGGCAAAAATTTGTTCATCAGGAAAGCTCTCCCTAATCTCAGTCGGTTGCTCTTCTTCCAGCAAGGTTAATCTTGACAGGTGATCAGCCACCTGGTTCTCAGATCCCTTTTTATCTTTAATCACAACATCAAACTCTTGTAAGAGTAGAATCCATCTCAACAATCTCGGCTTGTATTCTTGCTTGGTTAGAAGGTATTTCAAAGCTGCATGGTCAGTGAATACAGTGACTTTCGATCCTATCAAATAAGGTCGAAACCTGTCAAATGCAAAGATGACAACAAAGAGTTCCTTCTTTGTAGTCGCATAATTCCTCTAGGCACTATTAAGAGTACGACTGGCGTAATAAATAGGCTTAAAGATTTTATACACCCGTTGTCCCAGGGCTGCTCCAACTACCGTGTCGCTCGCGTCACACATAAGCTCAAAAGGTTTGTTCCAATTTGGGGCTACCAGAATTAGGGCGGTTATAAGCATTTGCTTCAGTGTGTTGAATGCTTTCTTACTTTCTTCTCCAAACACAAAAGGTACATCCTTTGCAAGCAATTCTCTCAAAGGTCTAGAGACTGTAGAGAAGTCCTTCATAAACCTCCTATAAAATCCTGCAGGCCCAAGAAAGGCTCGCAACGTCTTTAAGTTCGTTGGAGGGGGTAACTCTTTTGTTACTTCTATCTTTGCCCGATCAACCTCCATTCCTTTCTTTGAAATCCTGTGACACAACACTATTCCTTTTGTAACCATGAAATGGCATTTCTCCCAGTTAAGTACAAGGTTGGTCCCTTCACATCTCTTTAGCACTCTACTCAAGTTGTCCATGATCAATCTATCTCTAAATATAGAGAAATCATCCATAAAAATCTCTAGAAAATCTTCCACCATGTCCGCAAATAACAACATCATGCACCATTGGAATGTTGCTGGTGCATTACATAGTCCAAAAGGCATGTGATTATACGCAAAAGTTCCATAGGGACATGTGAAAGTTGTTTTATCTCGGTCCTCAGGGGCAATATAGATCTGATAGTAACCAGAATATCTATGTAAGAAACAATAAAATGCATGACCGCTTAATTTTTCTAACATTTGATCAATGAAGGCTAGGGGAAAATGATCTTTACGAGTTGCATCATTCAGTTTCCTGATGTCAATGCAAAGTCGATGTCCAGTAATCAGACTCACAGGGATTAATTCATCAAACTCATTAGGTTGTACAGTGAATCCTCCTTTCTTGGGTACCACATGAATCGCGTTTACCCATTCATTGTCTGTAATTGGGAAAATGATTCCTATTTCCAACATTTTTGTAATTTCTTCCTTTACAACATCCTTCTGTTGTGGCGTTAACCTTCTTTGTGGTTGTGCTACCACTTTCTTCTCAGGGTCTACAGAAATCATATGCATGCATACCGATGGGCTTATTCCTCTAATTGTCCACCCAAACACTCCCTTATGCTCTCTCAGTACTCTTAAAAGTTTCTCTTCCTATAAAGGTGATAATACTGATGAAATTATGATGGGAAGAGTATCATCTTGTAAGTACACATACCTCAGGTGAGATGGCAAAGGTTTCAACGTTAAGTTCCTCGGTGGCTCCTCTAATGATGATCTCAACAGCTTACCAGTCAATTGTAAGTCAAAGCACTTGTGCCACGAAGGTCTATGAATGGTTCCTCTTAAATCCATACAAGATATAAGCTCTATTTCTCGCACTTGACCTTCGCTACAACCAGGCCAGGTTTCCTCAGAACTTTCTTCTTCTTTAAGGAGTAAAGTCTAGTGCCACTTTCCTCAGGTTTCCTCAGAACTTTCTTCGCTACTTCATGATCTAGTGCCACTTGCTGATATAGTTCCAAAACAAGCTCGTCTTTGCCATCTAGCGTGTGTCATGATTCACATTCATCCTGCGCATATCTTATTGAATTCATCACGTTGAACACTACTTTGTCCTCATTCATTCTCAGAATCAATGCACCCTTATGAACATCTATCGATGTCTTGCTTATAGCTAGGAAGGGTGTTCCTAAGATCAATGGAACATCATGGTTAGCCTCCATGTCTAGAACCACAAAGTCTACAGGGAATACAACCTTATAAACATTCACCAGAACATCCACCACCACTCCACACGGTTGCTTCATAGACATATCCGCTAATTGAAGGGTTATAGATGTTTCATTCAACTCTTTCGTGCCTAACTTAGGAAAGATGAAGAGTAGCATTAGATTGAAACTAGCTCCGAGATCACACAATACTTTATTTAGGCATACTCCTCCAATTGTGCAAGGTATGAGGAAGCTCCCAGGATCTTTACACTTAGGAGGTAGTTTGCATTACATTCCTCATTTTATCCATGGCTGCTTCCCAACAACCAGACTTGTTGAATTGATGCATGAATCCTCTAGTTTGTCTCGGTCTCTCTCCACCATTAGAATCACTTCGTCGAAACCCCCCCAGTAGGGTCACTCAGTATAAAACCAGGGTGGTCATGAGAACCCGGGCGTTATCAGCCCCCATAAGGATTTCCTTGCCTCCCTATATAGTTCACGTCCTCAGTGTAGGTTGCTTCAATATCTTGAAATTTATCAACCTTGGCAATGCGCTCTTGCATGCCATCTATCTTCTCATTCATCACCATTAGTTGGTATAAGATCTTTTGAGAAGTATCTTCTCCAAATACCCCTTCAGCTACTTTGGTGGTCTTTACTGGATGTGTTGGGAATAAAATTTGGTTTTGATGATGATTCATCGTATTCAAGAATATATTTGATAACACCCCATTGATGAAGTGCTGAAACTAACTGTTATAGTGGAAAGCAAAAAGATGTCTAGAACTGAATGTATAGGTTTTACTAGAGTCTGATAATTGTATAGGTTATATCAGACAAGCACTGTAATAGATAGAAGTGTCGTAAAACTAAAACTGGAAATCATCTAAGAAACTGGAAAACACTTAGATAACTGGAACTAAACAGAAGAACTGAAGTTCACTCAGAACTGAAGAAGGTATGTTTGCTGAGGGACACAGACTCTATTGGCTTATCTAGAACTGAAGGCTCAGGGAACAAACTTAGTTTTTGAAGAACTGAGGGACACAAACTCAATTAAAGAGGATTGAAGAACTGAGGGTTCAAACTTAGTTATGAAGATTTTAAACCGAGACCATAAAGTTAGATTTCAGGTAAGTTTGTGATGCCCTGAACTGACTTTATGGATCTTGAAAGAAGGCCTAAGTATCATAAGGCCAATGATATCTTAGAAGATCTTTATAAGGAATGGTGTAATCTGATTCAGTCACATATAATCAGATAAATAGAGTAATGAAGTTTTTGAATAAAAGTAAAAACTCAGTTAATGCTCTAAGTCAGTTAAGTAAACTGAAAACTGACATACTCAGTATAAAACTGATCAGGAAACTCAGTTTTATAAGTCAGTCATCCAAAAAACTGAAAGTACATTCGAACGTTGTAAGGGAAGCAACTCTTTTGGATGAAACACTGACAAGACAGAACGGTCACTAAATATAGCCGTTACAAGATAGACGTTGATACAATTCGAATTCAAATGAAATGAACGTTTGACCTCACACTATAAATAGAGGTCTTTGAACCAAGGATCAAATACCAAGAATGTTAGGAACATTTTATTATGTTTTGATGATAGCCATACTAGCTGTTATAGCAAGCTTGAAATAAGTTAGAACACTCTTACGATGGAACTAAGGACCCTCAAGATCATCTATTCCAGTATTTAACACATATGAACCTGGACTGTGTGCTGGAATAGATGAAGTGGAAAAGCCTTTCTAGCCCTACTTATGGGCAGGGCTCATGAATGGTTCAGGAAATTACCCCCAAACTCTATCTCTAGCTTTGACACATTGGCTAAAAAGTTCCTGCAAGCATTTGTCACAGCCAAGCCATTCCAAATGAATGCCACATATCTCTTCACTATCAAGCAGAAGAAGGAGGAGTCTGTATTGCAGTATCTGAAAAGGTTTAATAAAGAGTCAAGGTAGGTATGGAGGAGCATCTCCCGATCACCTCTTTCATGGCAGGTCTACGAGAAGGTCAGCAATATGACAAGCTAAATAGTAGGCTTCCAATATCTATGGAGGAATGCATGGAACAAGCTTACTAGTATTGTCAGGGAGAAGAGGCTAACAGGTTGAAAAGAGACTCAGAGAGCTCCCAAAAAGATAAAGCAGGCGACAGATCTTACAGGAAACGCAAGTCAGTATGGGATCAAGTAGCTGTAACCGAATCAGATTGGTTAGGAAAGAAAGGTGCTCTTCAGAAAAGGGCTTTATCCCTTTAAACAGGTCCCGTGAGTAGGTCCTCACAATAATGGAAAGGAAAGGTATAGCCCAAGTTCCACCTCATATGAGGGGCCCTCGTGAGAAAAGGGATCACACTAAGTATTGGAAATACCACAAGGATATCGGACATGACTTGGGGCACTGCTGAGATTTGCAAAGAGATATAGATGCAGCTGTTACGGAAGGAAAACTCGAAGAGGTCATCGACCGATCTTAGAATTCAGACCCCAGGGGGTGAAGAGAGTTTAGAATAAGTGTTGGTCCCAGAGAAGGGTATAAGAATAGTTAGAGGGAGGGTGAATGACTATATTGGAGTTTCAAAAACTTTTCTTATAATTAAAAGCTTTTGGGCCGCGGATAACTCTCTTAAAAATTGTTTCATAGTAGATTATGCAGACACAGAGTATGAATAATGTGCAATAAGTAAGTGCTATAAGGTAAAGTTCAGTAAGTAAATGAACACAAGGGTTTATAATGGTTCAGGATGGTGTAATCCCATAATCCACTATTTTCCAGTGATGATTAGAGTTCTTCACTATTCCTTTTCTCCAATACAATAGTAAGATTGTCTTTGACTACACAAACTTCATAATCTACAAGACTATCACTCATTGGCTTTAAAAGATTCAGTGACTCAGTCTTCAAAACACTGCTCATTGGGAACTTGTCCTTCAGCAGCTACCACAAAGGGTTGCAACTCCTTCTCAGATTTCTCTGATTCAATTTCTGCAAACTACTGTGAATTAGATTCACAGATTTGTTGATCAATCTCAATGCTTGATGTGGAATTGTAGCTCTGAGTTCTGCGTTGATCTCTAGATGTGTTCTTTTTAGATTCAGATAGAAGGCATAGGATTTTGACAGAGTTTCTGCTTGTTCTTGTGTGTTGTTATGGTTATCTATCTGTCTGTCAATGCCTTATATATATAGCCTTGATAATCCTTGATTTAAAAATCCGTCCGATGGCTATTTAATGTAGAGAATAATCATTGATTTAATTCTTGATTCCTCCTAATTTAATTCTCCTTGATTTCAGTGATCCGGATTTTCTTCAAACGTCCACCATAAAATCCGTTTTTGATTGATTCTGCATTTAATGCTTGATCTTCTAATTATTCACACGTCCTTAATAAGTATAGATGATATACCTTACTCACCTATTCCTTCACTTGGTTGTTGTGTCATCAGTTGAGTAGATCTGCTGACTTAGCTGATGTGCTTCTTTCTTCACTGTGGTATTGCTTACTCAGCCGATAGATAGTTTACTTTGCTGGATTACTGACTTCTTTGGTTTCATTAATCTTTCAAGAATTTCTTGCACTTCACTGAATCTTGATTTGTGTGAGATCAGTGTACACCATATTTAAACAATGATTTTCATCACTAGTAATATAACTTAGACTTATCCAAGGTCATCACAGACTTCCTTGGTTATAAGTCAATCCATATGTCTTCATGCTTCTCTGCTGGTACTTGGTTGTCTTCGCTCCGCACGATTATTGTTTTACTTAGGCATCCTGCCAACTAGTTGAATACTTGTCTGACTCAATTTAAACAACATGTCAGACTCTATGTAAGGACTTATACAAAGATTTCTGACTTATTTCAGGCTTGCTATAACAGCTAGTATGGCCATCATCAAAACATAATAAAATGTTCCTAACAATATCCCCCTTTTGATGATGCCAAAACCCTCATAATCCTGAACATAAGTAAATGAATTTTCATAATAAAAACAAAATAAAATTTAGAAATTTTATTCATCCATCAATGGAAATAAGAAGGTCATTCAAAATTATTCAAAGGCAATAAGTTATTATCAAATGGGCTACTTTGGCTACTTCGTCACTTCAAACCTGATGCCCTTGCCCATGCCCATTGAGCTTCCATTTCCTTTGGAGCTTTCAGACTTACTGCCACCTTCCCCTTTTTTGGTAGCATCAAACCGTTATTCCAGAATCTTATTTGTTGCCTCGGATACTTGGATTAGTGTGTTGAGCGATTGTGCTGAGTGATCCAAGATCTCATCCATGGTTTGAATTTGATGAGTGTGCTCATTTAGTGTGTCCATCATGGGGTTGAGTTTTCCATCAAGTTTTTCTGCCAAAAATTCCAATTTTTTTTGACATGGTGGGGAATTAGATGCTGCAGATTACAAAGTAAGTCTCTTTGCCTCTCTATCACTTCACTTGAACTTTGATATGACTGATTAGAGCCTCAAACTTGTGATGCATAGAGGTTTCACTACTCCTCAGTGAAGTTTTGATTTTTTGCCTTCACAGATACTGTCCTTCTTCTCCATGTGCCGGAGTCTTGACTGCTTCAGATGGTGTTCCCCTTTGGTCATAGCTGAGGGACTTTTCATGATCAGCGGAGTGAGTTTGATCAGCCGGCTCACTCAGGTGTTGTGTAACTTTGCTGGTGCTCCTGAGAATCACTTCCTGGAGAGTCAAGACATCATCAGATACATCAAAAATCTCTTTCTCATCTTCAAGATGATCACCTTTCTTTTGTTCTTCTTCTTCTTCCCCTGCTCTCCTCAATCTCTTCTTTGTCTGATAGAGTAAAGTAGTATCCTTTCTCACCTTCTCTCAGATAAAGTTCTTCTTCCTGGTTCTCTTCATCATTACATAACTATACGGGGCTATCCACATTACTGGGTAGACTCCTTTATGGAACTTGTACTGTTTGGGATCTGGTTCTTCTCTCAATCCTTGACTTGTTGCTTTCAGGTTGCTTTCTTTTTCTTCTAGTTGTGGGTTTTAGTTTCTGGGAAGCCTTAACATCACCTTGGCCTTATGAAGTGGATGCAGTTAGTTGGGTTTCACTTTCGATTCGTCAAACATATGTTGAAGAGGAATCTATGATTTCCTTTCCCAGAAATCACCTTTCTTTTGTTTGCCTCTATTTGCTGCTAGACCTCCTAGATCAATTTCCTATTGGATTTGATCCTTCAACCTGTTGAAGATGAACTGTGACCAGTTGAATGAAAGACCTTGGTAGATAATAGCCATCAGTTTGACTCTGAGTTCTATCATGTTTTCCATGGAGCCCTTCTTCCCTTGAATGTTCCTTGTGATTACAGGAGCAAATTTGGCAGAAGGGCGTTTGAGTGCCGATCTAGGAAAGTTGTATTTCTTGTCACTCTTCCTTGGGTTCTTGACTATTTTAGTCTAGAACGCATTGGTGTTGATTTGCATCTTCCTCACGTCTACTGGACCGGTCTTGGAGAGATTTAGGCATCTGTTGAGGTGACCTGGGATGATAACCAGTTCTCGTCCAAAAATTGTACTCACAATGCAGTCTAGGGTGCTCTTCTTCATAATGGGCATGGATTTTTCTTTTTTCCACAATGTAATTAAGGTCTCATAGAATATTCCTGAGATTGGGGGATTTAGGAATGTCATCAACCCCGGAATTGTGCAACCATCAACTATCCTTTGAGCTTGTGAATCATTGCCGCAGAAAGGTAGGTAATGCTCAGATCAGAAAAACGGTCCAGTGATGAACGATTTTTCATAGTGTTTTTCAGTTTGAGTGTTTGAAGAAGATGAAGCCATTGTTTTGGGAGTTTGAAAGGAGAAAAGCTTCGATTTTTCTGAGCAATTACGGTTTTGAGAATGCAAGATAGATTAAAGAATTCTGAAAAACCTCTAAGTGTTGGTTATATAGGAGAAGTTTGAGAGTGTGAATGCGGTTGAATATGGAAGGATTTGGTGAAGTAATGGCGTGATTTTGTGTATATAAATCCCGGTTTTTTATTCTAGTTCGGGAGTGGATTAAGATATGTAATGATAAATTCCAGGAATCAAGGCGTTGTTGTCATTCCTTTTATTCAAAAATAACCTCCATGATTGTAATATAGAATCCACATATGTAATATTCCATAAAATAATTCTCCATAAATCTTCTGATTTACCACATGTATAAAATTGATTTTGTTCACACTTAAGTTGGCTGTTTTCTCCAAGGTATTTAGCGGTGAAGTAACTTGGTTGGTCACTAATCCGGTGTAGTGACTTCTTTACTGAGCTGCTGTATAAAATTGTTACTAACGATCAGTGAAGTGGACTTCACTGGTTACCAGTGTTTTACCTGCCAAGTGAGCGCACCCAAAATGGCAAAGGTTCAGTCAGCTGGTGAAGTCAGTCAAATGATTACTCTAGTTAGCTGCTCCTTATAACTTAATCGATTTCAATCATTCCCAACTCAGTTCTCAATTTACAAAATCTTTCATGACTCAGTGGTTTTATGTAAATATCAGTCAATCGATCTTCAGTTGATATGTATCCTAAGATAACATCTTATTTTTCCACATGATCTCTGATAAAATGATGTCTCACATCAATATTCTTTGTTCTTGAGTGTAATACTAGATTCTCAGTAATAGATATTACAGTTGTGTTATCACACATAATTGGAATTGTCTTATCCTCTATTCAATAGTCTCTTAGTTGTTGTCTGATCCATAATACTTGTGCACAACAGCTGCATGCTGCTATATATTCTTCTTCAGCTATTGATGTGGATATAGAATTTTGCTTTTTGCTAAACCTTGATAGTAGTCTGCTGCCTAGAATCTGACAAGTTCCTATTGTGCTTTTTTCTATCAATCTTGCATCCAGCATAGTCTAAATTTGAATAGGATATCAATTTGAATCCTCCAACGTTTAGATTCCAAATTCCTACATTGATTGTTTGCTTCAAATATTTGATGATCCTCTTGGATGCTAGTAAGTGAGATTCCCTAGGTTGTGCTTGGAATCTTACACAAACTCCTAGTGCAAATTCTATATCAGGTCTGCTTGCAGTTAAATAGAGTAGAGATCCAATAATTCCTCTGTATAACTTTTGATCAAAATCTTTTACATGTTCATCTTTCCTAAGAATAACTTTTGCACACATTGGTGTGTCTGGTGTGCCACTTGTACCCATACCATATTTGTGTATCAAGTCCTTTGTGTACTTGGCTTGATTTATGAAGATGTCATCCTCCATTTGGATCACTTGTAAACCAGCAAAATAATTGAGCTCTTCCATCATACTCATTTGAAATTTGCTTTTCATCAGATTTGCAAATTTCTCACATAGCTTCGCATCTTCTAATCCAAAGATGATGTCATCAACATAGATCTGAACTAAAAAACTGATTGTTCCTTCATCTAGCTTGAAGCGAGCCTTATCAATAGTCCTTTTGTTGAATCCATTGTTGATTAAAAATTGTGATAGTGTCACATACCATGCTCTAAGTGTCTGTTTGAGTCCATATAGTGCCTTTTTGAGCTTGTATACTTTATCTTCCTTCCCTTTGAGTTGGAAGCCAGGGGGTTGTTCCACATATACTTATTCTTCTAGAAGTCCATTCAAAAATCCACTTTTGACATGCATTTGATAAACTTTGAAATCCTTGTGTGCTACAAAAGCTAGAAAGAGTCTGATTGCTTCCAATCTTGCTGATGGTGCAAAGGTTTCATCATAGTCTATGCCTTCAACTTGAGAGTATCCCTTTGCAACTAATCTTGCTTTGTTTCTGACAACAATTCCTTGTTCATCCATTTTGTTTCTGAATACCCATTTTGTTCCAATGATGTTTGCTATGTCCTGGTCTGTCCACAAGTTCCCAGACCTCGTTTATCTCAAATTCATTAAGCTCTTCTTGCATGGCTGTAATCCAATGAGCATCTTGAATTGCATCATCTATTGTTTTGGGTTCCACCTGTGATAGAAAACAAGTTAGCATTCATTCCAGTCGTCTTCTGGTTCTAACTCCTGTATGAATATCTCCAATGACTTGTTCTTCAGGATGATCTCTCAGCCAATTCAAATCAGGTTGAAGTTGCTCTAGATTCGATTCTTCCACAGCTCCTGCTTGTGCAACAACTTCCTGATTTGTGTTGGTGTCTCTTGTATTGTATTGACTGGTACATCATCTTGATTGCCAAAGGTGTGGTCCAAAATTGTAGCTGGTACTGTTGTATTCATATAGAATTATCTTTGTGCAGCTTCTTCTTCAAAGTTGTGTAAGCTTTCATCATTTGTGTTTGGTTCATAAAAAACTACATGAATTGATTCTTCAATCACCAAGGTTCTTTTGTTGAGTACTCTGAATGCTTTGCTTGTTTCTGAGTATCCCATGAAGATTGCTTCATCAGCTTTTTCATCTAAACTATGCAGTTGATTCTTGTTAAAAACAAAACATTTAGATCCACACATATGCAAATGTGAAATGTTAGGTTTTCTTCCATTCCAAATTTCATTTGGTGTTTTTCCATGGTGTTTGTTGATGATAGACCAGTTTCGAGTATAGCATGTTGTATTTGCTGCTTCAGTCCAAAATCTCTTCGGTAAGCTTGCTTCTGGTATCATGGTAGTAACTACTTCTTTGAGTATTCTATTTCTTCTTTCCACTACACCATTTTGTTGTGGAGTCCCTGCTACTGATAGTTGATGTAGTTGTTGGGATATTGTAGTGCCCACAATAATCCATATGTGGTTTGATTAATTTTATAGTATCTAAATTTATGTGCCATATATATTTTTCCTGTCACTAACCGTGCCAAGAAGTCGTATGACTTACAAAGGCAATTTTTTTTCGTAGGCACCTTTTAATACACCATAAATTATTAAAACAAACTGTGTGTATGATATTTATATTTATCATCACCTTTTATATAATATGGTGTTGTACTATGCGATAAATAAAACGATTAAGTGACATTGGGCTCAACATTAGATAAAATCATGCCATGTACTCTTATAATCCTCCAAAAATGGCCTGCTCAATCTAATAAAAAATAACTATACGGCCATTGACTATAACTAGTCCATTTGCCCATTTCTCAACATATAACCTAAAATTACCCTACATATATAAAATTCAACCAAAATCTAAAAAGTCATTCAGACAAAGTAGCAGCCGTTCCCATCTTCTTCAATTACCCATTTCAAAATACAGCCCCACCTCATTCCTACAACTTCTTGTCCTAAAATCACTAATTCAATGTCTTGATTCTACCTTTCATACGCTAAATGTTTCATTAAAATATTCAGACTACTTATAAATCTACTGAGAAGATGAACATATCTTCTAAGAAGCTTAAAACTCAGTCTTTGATAGTTACAACATCGATTAAAGATGAAATAAATGACTTTTATGGCTAAAAATTGTTGAGTCACGGCCTAATTATAAGAAAAGCTGCAACCTTTTGCTCCGGTGACTTTCCGGCCGACATATGTATATTTGTACTCAGAAATTGTGTGAACACTCTCTGCCTTTGTCCATTCCACTATTCATGCTAATCACTTGATGAAATTGATAATGTCTTGCTTAGATTTATGAGTCAATATTATCAGATTTGTTGGCTCAGTTATTTGTTAATTTTAGGTCGTTTATCTGATAAAAAGATGCATTTTTTTGCTGTCATAAAAGGTAAAAATCTCTAATAAACCGGCTTATCTAATACTCTATTCCTGTTAATTGTTTTTCGAAGTAAATTCTTTTTTTAAAAACAAATTTCGACCTATAAGCCTGTTAGATTATGTTTCTATACTCGAGATCATTAGATTCATGAGATGAAATATGTGATTTATGTGTTTTATGATTGATGATTCATATATCTATTTTGCCGACTTGATTCTTATGAATCAGAAGTAAGGCATCTTACAGAAAATTTATTGAGGAAATCGGTTTGTTTTGTTCTTAAAATCCTGATTGATGATTCATTAGCACTTGCATCACTTGCATGTCCCATTCGGTTAAAGATTTGATGAAATCATATGATTGATGAATCAAATCCTGAGTATTGATCTTATGAGATGATGTACTCTATTCTAATCTGCTATGAATTCAAAATATAGCTGAGATGTAGCATATTTCGGGTTGCCTGTGCCTTCGGATTTGGCAAAATTCACCCATACTCTTTTTACTGCCACACTGAGAATTTTCTGCGTATTTTATAAAGTTCATTCCTATAATATTGTGTGTCTATATATAGTATCTTTTAACTAAATACACACCTTATAAATATATCTATATGTAAATAAAGAGCACAAATAAATAAGTCAAGAAAACTATTGATTTTTTCTATAGACTATTTATTGCTTGTTTACTATTTCAATGTTGACTGCTTGCATCTGAAAAATCTTTTTAACTCAACAGTCCTTTTCGAATACAGTAACCCCACCTAATTTCAACTTAATGGCAGACTTTTCAATACGGTGCATTCATTGCTTTTCATGTTTTCAAAATGGCTAAGTAATTGCTGTTCCACTTACTGGCCTATAAATTCTCAGTGATACCCAACTGATCTGCAACAAGGTGATCAAACATTTTCATATTTACTAAAAATATTCCTTGTATTTACGAATTTTTTTTACTGTTCTTGCTTCTCAGCTTCCTTCGAATCTGAGTTGTGAATTCGAGTCTAAATCTGAATCTGCCTTGAGTGATTTGGGTTGAGACTGTGTTGTGGTGATCTTATCTGGGTTCCAGCTTGAGCTTTGGGATTGCACCAAGGCTTGTTTCTAGCACCAGTCATCTCACAGCCTGAACTGTGTGTTCATATCAGTAAGTTCTCGTTTTTATTTTTTGCTTTCATGTTGCTAATTGTATCTGTGTGTCTTGAATTTTAGAGCTTGGTTAGAAAAATAAAAGCGAAGGTTGTATTGAATTTTTCAGAAACAGAACTGTGTCTGAATCCTAGTGATTATATCACTGTGAAAATCAGGATTCATACACTACAGTTTGATCTGAAAAATTTGAATAAGTTAGAACAAGTTTATCCATCTTGTATCCTACTTTCAATATTCAAAATCAGTTGTAATCTGTAAACTAAATTTAGTGAAATAAGTGGATGTGTGGTTGACATTGATGCATAGGACTGTATGATTGTTTAAGCAACTATTAAAATCAGTGTGTGTGGTTTGAAATCAAATTAGAAACACACTTAACTCGCAGCATGCTAAATTGATAGGTTTTAACTCATTAAAATCCTTAATCAAATTGATCACAAGAACATTAACCTATACACGTTGATCTTAGCTAGATCTTCTGCCTAGTTTATTATCAATAATAGGTTAATTAATTTGGAAACTCTAAAAAGGCTAATTAAAATTTAAAAGTCATAATATCCTATTCAACCCCCCCCCCTCTAGGATATATGTATTGTGCATATATGATCCAAAAGTAGTACACCATTTTCTTCGAAATAAGATCTAATAACTTCATTTAGGAATTTTGTTCCACTGTCTGATCTTATCTTAATGCTCTTCAAATCCTTTTCATTTTCCGATTACACTTACTGGTGTGACTAGTCCAAAAAGATCCATATGCAAAAGATGTAAGATCAATTTTGTTGACTGATGGGGTTTTGACTTAAAAGAGCTTTTAATCTGCTTCCCTTTCTGACATGCATCACAAAGACTTTCTTTCTTGAATGTGATGTCTATAAATCCATCAACTAGTTTGTTCTTTGAAAATTTGTTGATGGTCTTGAAGTTGAGATGGTTCAGTCTCTATGCCAAATCCAGCTGTTGATTGCTTATTCTTGACAAGCAGACAGGTTTCTGCTTTTGCCGTCTTCCAATCCACCACATACATGTTGTCTTCTCTTTTTCTTGCAAGTACAACTGTGTTGGTTTGATTGTGAATCACTTTACATCCTTTTTTGTTGAAATGCACATTATAGCCTTTATCACAAAATTGACTGATACTAAGAATATTGAAACTCAATCATTTAACATAAGCCACATTTTGAATCTTCAAGTTGTTTTTGAACATTGTGCCTTCCCCCTTCATTTTGCTGGGGTTTTCTTTGCCTCCAAATGTAACTTTGGGTCCATCAAAAGCTTTAAAGTCAATCAACCATCCTTTGTTCCCCGTCACATGTCTGGAACATCCACTGTCTGTGTACCAGACATCCTACAAAAAAAAATATGTATGTTTAGGTATCCAACACTATTTGGGTCCATACTTGTTAACAGTCACGCCTCCTACTCCAAGTGTAAATCCAAAGGATCTTCTTCTTGGATGGTTGAAGTCATCAACCTCATAAGTGTAAGGCACGGCAGAATACTTCTAGATAGAATTATCTTGATACAGTTCTCTACTTTTTGGTGCATTTGAATCCTTTTTCACTCTTCAAAATGCAGGAGGAAACTTATTTTCATATTGCTTCTTGTATCCAGGAATATGCCTGAGTTGGATTTTCCTAAACACAAGTTGCATGTCATGAAATGATTTCTTCTTGTATTTTAGGGGTGCAACAATCCAATCATCTTCTGAAGGGTAAAGTCTACCCGTACCTTTTAGTAAGGTTTTGCCTTTACTAGGCTGGTAAGATGATTTACTCTGATGTTTCACTACACTGGGTTTTGACTTCACTGATGCAGAATGAGTAGTTGAAACTATGGTCTGTCCTTTTCTGAATTTGGGTCCAGTTTTGGTTCTTGATTCAGAATTGTGTTGTCCATTGTTTCCTTTCTCATCTTGACTATTGTAGCCAAGGCCAGATCTGGATCCAAAACGTTTTGGGGGTTTGTAAGCTGGTGTATTATGTGATGCAGTGGTGCTCTTAACAGGTAGGGAGGTTTTCTCAGCTGGTTTGTCACATCAGATGAGTGATCATCTTTGCTTGTTGATCAGTTTAGTATACGTCCTTACTAGTTGATTCAGACTTCAGTCCATCCAGTTCTTTCTTTAATATTTTATTTTCCTCTCTCAGATTCTCACATTCTTGTTTCCCCAAATTTTGCCATGAGATTTTGAGTTAGGTTTGCAAAATCTAATGAGAAAATAGAAGATTGTATAGCGTCAGATGTGGATGCATTTGATGAGTATGAACTAGATATTACTTCTGTTTCATCAATTTCCTTTGCCATAAGGCATAGATATGCCTTGTCATTGTCTGAGCTGTTGGATTCACCATCATCTAAATCATTATCAGATGATTCTTAATCCTTTTCACTGCTGGTTTTAGCTTTAAGTGCCTTCTAGATTTTTCTCTTATCTGTTGCTTTGTACTTCTCCTTTTCTTCATCTTTGTCTTTTTCTTTAGGACAATCTGCCTTGAAGTTTCCTTTCTTCTTGCAATTGAAACATATGTATTCATCATCTTTTTTCTTCATGTCTTTGCTTGAGCTTGACTTCTTGTTTGATGATGAACTTCCCTTTGATTGTTTCTTCTTACTAAACCTGTAAAAACGTTTAATTAGTAGAGCATTTTGTTCTTTTAGTTTATGTGTCTCTTTGCTGCTTGTGCAGCCATTTTGCTTTGTTGGGGTGGCACCAGTGCACTGGCCTTGTGTGCCTTTGCTGGTGCACTGTCTTCATATTTTAGTTCAAATTCATGAGCCATCAATGTGAAGGTGTCAGTGTTTTCAAGATCTATTGTTCCCTTGAGTACTGATATGATGATTCTCCATCTTTCTGGTAGACTTCTCAAGCTCTTCAAGCAAACATCTTTATGAGGATATTTGTGACCAAGTTGGTGCAGTTCACTGATGATTCTTGAAAATATTTTGTCTATCTGATCAATGGATTATCCATTCTTCATTTTGAAGTATTCAAATTTCTTATTTTGCAACAGATAATTTGTTTCCTTGATTGCTTCAGATCCTTCATTGATGAGTGCCTGTTTGTCCCACATCTCCTTTGCAGTTTTGCAACCTTTGATTCTCATGAACATATTACTGTCCATAGTCTTCAAGATGATATCTTTTCCAATGTAATCAAGGTTTGCTCTCTTTCTGTCATTCTTGGTCCAATCATTTTTGAGTCTTTCTATTTGAATTTGTCCATCATTGATAACATCAAGCACCTCCTCATGAGTGGCTGTAAGATGAGTCAACATTCTTATTTTATATTCATCAAAATTATTAACATTAAAAACAGGTACTTTAGACATTAAATTTGAAGAGTCCATAGTCATAGATAAATGAAAAAGTATATTGATATAGAAGGCACAGATTTAAAAGCTACTTTGAAAATATGTGATCTCCTTGTTACTAGAAATCGGATCTGAACAGGTTTTGATACTATGAACTCGGCTCTGATACCAATTGTTGGTCCTATAGAAGGGTATATGTATAGTCAGACGGGGAGTGAATGTCTAAACTAGTGTTTCAAAAACTTTTCTTATAATTAAAAGCTTTTGGGAAGCGGATAAGTCACTTCTTAAAAAGTGTTTCAAAGTAGATTATGCACACAGAAAGTATGAATAATATGCAGTAAGTAAGTGCTATAAGGTAAAGTGCAGTAAGTAAATGAACATAAGGGTTTATAGTGGTTCAGGGTGGTGTAATCCTTTAATCCACTCTTCTTTTGTCATGATTGGAGGAATTCACTATTGTTTTTCACCAATACAATAGTAAGATTGTCCTTGACTACACAGGATTCACAATCTAAAAGACTATCACTCATTGGCTTCAAAAGCTTCAGTGACTCACTTTTCAACACACTGCTCATTGGGAACTAATCCTTCAACAGCTATCACAAAGGGTTGCAACTCCTTCTCAGATTTCTCTGATTCAATTACTGCAAACTGGTGTGAATTGGATTCACAGATTTGTTGATCAATCTCAGTGCTTGATGTGGAATTGTAGCTCTGAGTTCTGACTAGATCTTTGGATGTGTTCTTTTTAGTTTGAGATAGAAGGATAAGGATATTGATAGAGTTTCTGCTTGTTCTTTTTATACTTAGTGCTTAATGTGGAATTAAAGAAAATCAAAATTGTTGCAATTACTGAGAAGGTTATGGAGCCTTCTCCAGCAAAATCTGTTACATCAGTTGCTGAAAGTCAAGCAAAGAAATCCAAAACTGAGGAAACCCCTACAAAACCAGTCATTGTTGAGAAAGAAACTATTGTTGATGAAGAAATAGTTCTGTCACTGCTAGAAGCCGACATTCTGAGGGAACAAACTGAGTCCGATGATGAAGAAACTGACAGTGAGCAAGAACTGATTGGATCAGAAGTATTGACTATGCTCAATTTAATTACTAAATCTAGATCAACACCACAGATATCAACATCTGGACTTGAGTATGAAGAGTCAATCAAAGAATTGGAAATTGCTCAGTCGCAAGGAAAAGAAGTTACTGAAGGTGAATTTGCACCAGTGCAAGTCATCACTTTGGATGAACTTGTTGGAGAAAAGCAAAATGAAATTGTTGAATCTGTGGATGGAAAGGAACTATCAAAAACTAAACCAGCAAAAGAACCAGCTGATGAACTAGAAACTTAGCCAACGAAAGAAAGAAGTGAGCATTAGATTGCTGAATAAGAAGAAGCTTCTAAACAGGTTGCTGAACCTGTAGCTCACATTGAGGAAACAAATGTTGTTGAAGAAAATCTGGAGACTGAACAAACGGCAATAGTTCAAGAAATTGAAGCTTAATCATCGATCATCCCAGTTGTTGCTGAGGGGGAATCCAGCAAAACTAAATCAGAGAAAACTGAAGTTGAGAAAATTGAGACTCTAGCCGAATCTAATTTGGGGATTCCTAGAGAAACTAAAGAGATTACTACCCAGCTTGATCCATTAGTCGATATTAGGAAACTGATTGACGCTGAGCATAGAAGACTTGATGGTTATCATTACTGGAAGTTCAGTTCAATCAAAAATCTAAAGGAACAACAAGTGCTGATAGAAACTGATGAGAAATGGGTGTTCGGTCTACATGACATCACTCATCTGTCCAAATTATTCAGATCTAAAGAATTTTTTTGCACGGTTTATTCTTTGATAAGGAACAAATACAGGATGAAACGTACTAAAGAATGAGATTTCAAGTCAAAGAAGGATGATGATAATGATGATGATTCACAAGGAGGTCCTGATTTACAGAAAGGGATTTTGCCTCTTTACAATCGGGAGAAGCTGCTGAAGAAAAATTGGAGGAAGACAGTCTAAAGATAGTGATGATTCAGACTCTAAAACTCAGTCTGAATCAGAAAACAACAAAGAGAAAGAAGGTTATCAGTAGGGCTGTAAATGAACCTAAGTATTCGATTCGATTCGGAGTATTCGGCTCGAAAAAGCTCGATTCGGGCTCGATTCGTAGGTTCAAACTTCGAGCCGAACCTTACAAATTAGGTATTCGGTGGTCGAGCCGAACATGTTCGAACATGTTCGGCTCGGATATCATACATTTATATATAAATATAATACACTAAACTAATACACTTTAATTTTCATTCTTATCATAAAATAAAAAGCAAACCCAGCCCTTGCCCGGACTCGGCCCCCTGTTTGATCTCTCTGTCTCCCCTCCGGCCCTCCTCCCCCATCTCTCCGTCGTTTCATCAACCGAGAGCAGCGATAGTACCGTAGCGAGGAGGCAGGAGCGATGAGCTAGTAGCATTATCGCCTCGCGTTGATTGGAGTTGGCGAGATAGGTTGCGATCCAAACGCGGCGTTAAGCGCAAAAGCGACCCAGCGACGCCGACGGTCGTACATATGTAGATCGAAATCGAATCAACAAAGACGGTTCGCTTGTTTAATACCAATCTCAAAGCTCTAGTAGACACCTTCAACACCAACTTTGCTTTGATGCAAAATTTATATACATTGATGCTTATGGGATTTTTGAGATTTAATCGACAATCCTTGATTTACGGTAATTAATTTATTACACCTTTTTTTTTCCAATTTTCTCATTTACTTTAATTTATCGGACCGTCGGTTTCTTTTGAGTTTTGGTGGTGGAGTGGTGGTGTAATGGTGTTCGTGTCGTGTTTTTTCGGATCGAACTGTTCGGACCGTTCGCTCGTTCGAACCGAACCGAGGCGAATATTTTTTTATTTTTTAAGCTTCAACCCGAGCCGAACCCTGAAAAATCAGGTTCGCCCGAGCCGAGCCTTGAGGTACAAAATTTTCGAGCCGAGCCAAACCCTGCTAGGGTTCGGTATTATTCGGCTTGTTTACAGCCCTAGTTATCAGTCACCAACTGTCAAGGAAGTGCTTGAAATAGCAAAGGCTGAAGCTGATAAAGCGGGTGAAGAAACTGATCATGAGCTTGATGTAAAACAATCATCAATTAGGGATTTTGATCAATCAAGTTTGAAAGAAGAAGAAAGAAGGAAGTATGAGGACTTCAAAGAAAATTTCAAACATATCGCTTCCTCCCCTCTGAAAGAAATAAAGTTAGCTGAGGTTGATGAATTCAAGCCTCAGATTGAAGCTGAGAAAGATCCTAAAACTAAGAAAAGCAAGACTGAAGAAAATGAAGTTGGAACTGGAAAGGAAATACCTACACAAGCTGAGACCATCAAATACTATTTTAATGAGCTTGTGAGGATACAAAAAGAAGATTTAAGTCAGCAAATATACCGTGTGAAGGAACCAACTCAAAATGCTCCCCTAGTTATAGAATCAGTTGCAGAAACTAGTAACCATAGGGCTGGGAAGGAGATTATGATCTCTAGAAATGATAGTGCTACAACCACACCTCAAAGGCCAATCACTGCAATACTACAAAGACCACAAACTGTCCAGCAAACGCAGTCCACTCAAAGGGGAAACATAGCAAGTACTAGCTCACCATGGAAGCAGATGAATAGGGTGGATAATCACCCTCTGGTGGTGGACAAGGAGAACTTCTCAATGACAGAAAATGGGATAGAGCGCCAAACTAAATCACCATGGAAAAAGAAAGATCAATTAGGACAGCAAATTAATCCCTTAAATTTGCTGCCCACAGATGACTCTGGAGTTTTGATATTGAGGCAAGAGACAGAAGTACAGGAGCAACACTACCATTCTGTCCCTAGCAGTCCTCATTCTCCACAGGGGCCCTCAATACAGTCAAACATTACTGAAGTTGATGACATAGCTATTACTGAAGCAGAGCAATACGCTCAGGCATTGGAAGATGATGAAAATTTCAGCCTGGTTCTGAGTAGGAAGCATAAGAAAGACTACTCAGCTAGAAAACATACATTTAGAACTAGGTCTCAAACCAATAAACATAAATGATAGGAAGCCTCTTTTCGAATATCAGAGGTATTAGAGGTAAAACCTCCTTCAGAAGACTTAAGAAGATCATAAAATCTCCTTTTTGGCAATTTGTGAGCCTATGGTAGCTAAGGATAACATTGATGATCTTAGGCTTAAACTCTCTTTTGATATGGCTATTTCTTCCAATGATAGTAAATTATGGGTTTTCTGGAAATATGATGATGTTGTTGAAGTTCTAAAAGTAGAGGATCAATATATTCATTTGAAGTTTCATGGTCCAAAACCTTTCCTTGTGTCCAGTGTTTATGCTAAATGATGCAGGGTGTTAAGAATGGCTTTATGGGATTCCATGATGGACATGGCAAACCTTCATTTGCCATGGCTCATTGGTGGTGACTTTAATGTGATTAGAACTTTGGCAGAATATCATGGCACTTCTCAGCCCAATAGTGGTGCAATGGATGATTTTAACACAGCTATTGCCAGTTGTGGTCTCATTGATTACCCTGTAGAAAATGGTGACTACACTTGGAAAGGCAAAAGAAATGGTTAGTATGTTAAAATGAAACTTGACAGGCTAATGCATAATGTTCAATGGACAGATGATATGGGTGACTTTAAAGCAAAAGCATTAGCAAGGTTGGGTTAAGATCATAAGCCTCTTTGTCTAGAAGTTACTTCTTTGCCTAGAGGCCCATCTATTTTTCGTTTTCAAAACATGTGGACTGCTCATAACCACTTTATGCATGTTGTTCATTCTAGCTGGGACATGGTGGATGCTCCCACTGGAATGTGTAGAATTATGAGCAGGCTGAGAAATTTGAAGATGGTTCTCAAAGCTTGGAATAAAATGGTTTATGCCAACATATATCAAAAAGTTATTGAGCAGGAGAGGTTGATCAGAGATTTGGAGGACAGTTTTGATGTAAACCCTTCTGATGCAAATCAAGTTGCTCTTAATCAAACCTCTGATGTGTATGCTGATTATCTGAATCAACAAGAAGTCTTTTGGAAAGAAAAATCTCAGTTTAGATGGTTTGAAGCTGGGGATAGGAACATTGCTTTTTTCCAAGCCTCTGCAAAAGACAAGAGTAGACAACTTCAGATTACCAAAATCAAAGACAGTGCAAATCATTGGTGCACTGATCAAAAGGCTATAGCTGAAGCAGGTATTCATTTCTTTTCTGCCTTGCTTACTGAAGATGATGTGGGGCATCAGGATAGCATTCAATATTTTCTTGATTTCATTCCCACAACTATTACTAGTGATCAAAATGACCTCCTGATGCAACCTGTGACTATCCAAGAGGTTCGAAAAGCTATTTTTGAGTTAAACTCATCTAGTGCTGCTGGTATAGATGGGTACAATGGTGTATTTTTTAAACATTGTTAGGAGATTGTCGATCATGATATCTTCGCTTGTCATTCAGATTTTATATAAGGTAACAACCGCCTAGATCTATTGGTGCAACCCTTATTGTTCTGATTCCTAAAAAACCTAATCCCCTCACCTTTTCTGATTATAGACCAATCTCTTTAAGTACTTTTGTGAATAAAGTTTTCACCAAATTACTTAGTAATAGGCTTCAAACCTTGCTGCCTTATATTATTTCTGATGAACAGTCAGCTTTCATGAAGGGTAAAGATATAGCTGATAATGTGCTGCTTGTTCAAGAAATGGTTCAGTTTTTGCATAAGAGGGTCAGGGGCCATAACATCATTTATAATTTTGATGTTATGAAAGCCTTTGATAGGGTTTCTTGGGGTTTTCTTGAGCCTCTTTTACTAAAGTTTGGCTTTTCTGCTGCTTTTACTAAGCTCATTATGAACAACCTAAGAGGGAGCTGGTTTTCTTTGCTTATCAATGGTTCACCAGCAGGTCTCTTTCAATCCTCAAGGGGTATAAAATAGGGAGATCCTATCTCTCCTTATCTTTTCATAATTGTAACAGAAGCTCTTTCTAGGGGGATCAAATCTGTTTTTACTCAATCTTCTGATATGTTTGCTGTCCCCAAGAACTTTCCTGTTATCTCTCACTCTCTCTATGCAGATGACTTAATTATGTTCTCAAATGGAAACCTGGCTACTATAAAGAAGTTGATGACTTTTCTGGGAAAATATGAGGAGGCAACTGGCCAAAAGATTAATTTAGGCAAAAGCTCTTTTCTTATTGGGAAGCATGCAACTGATAGAACTATTGAACAGATAAAGCTCCATACTCATATGAAGAATGCAGATTTGCCCATGATCTACCTTGGCGGCCCTATACATATTGGAAGGGCAAAAGCCTCCTATTTTCAAGGCCTTATTCAGAAATTTGAGCAAAAGCTTCAGGGCTGGTATGCCAAGCTCCTTTCTCCTGGTGGCAGGATAGTTTTAGCCAAGTATGTTCTCTCCTCAATTCCCATCAACTACATGGCTGCCATGAAAATTCTAGCAGCTGTTGTGCACAGACTGGAAAGGATCATCTCCAACTTCTTGTGAAATGATGCTCTTGATAGTAAAAAGAGAACCTGGAAAAAGTGGAAAGACATTTGCTACCCAACTACTGAAAATGGTTTGGGTTTTAGAGGATTTAAGGAGATTCAGCTTAGCCTAGCTTGCAAACTTTGGTGGAAATTACTTACCAAACAAGGTCTGTGGGCCAGCAAGATTATGAACCACAGTTATCCTATCAATAAGCTGCATGCTTGGAAACTGCTACATAGCACCCAGCATGCTATTGATGTTAATGCTAGGTATATTGGAGGACCTTTCAAGAAATGGATTTGGATGCCTAATAGTTCTGGCAAGTTTACAGTGGCTTCAGCTTATCAATATATTAGACAAAAGAGGCTTTCTAGGTATGAACTTGGGGAAATCTTGAAGCCTTTCATACCTTGCAAGATTGCCTTCTTTCTTTGGAGGCTCTACAATAAGCTCTTGACCTTTCCACAACAGTTGATGAAGATGGGGGTTAATGGCCCATTCAAGTGTCCTAACTGCACAAACAATGATTCTATGCTTCACTGTTTCTGGTATTGTGATAGGACTAAACAGATTTGGAATCACTTTCAACTGCTTCTTCAGTTCAGACCAAATTCTTCCAACTGGACATCTTTTATGGAATCCTGGCTGCTAAACAAGAGTAAGGGTGCTTTTGGCAAAATGCTCCCAGTGGTCTTCTACTTTATTCTTTGGGATGTTTGGAAGCAAAGATGCAGCTTGATATATAGGGAAGAAAATCATAATATTCAGCACACTATTTCTGCTGTGCTCCAAAATTGTCTCTTTGTAGGTAGAATTCTGAAACCCTCTATTATCAATGCAGAGGATTTCATTCTTAGCAACTTGGGGCTTACTCTCAAGAATCTTTGTCAAGAAGAAGAAAGTTATGCGAGATAGTATGGAATTTCCCAAAAGTCAAGCCGCAAACTTAATCTGTGGACGGCTCAGCTTTAGGAAACCCTGGACCAGCTGGTGGTGGATTTGTGCTTAGAAATGAGAAAGGAAGCAGTCTTGATGGCGGTGGGAAGCTTCTGATTCTTGCACCAACATGGAAGCTGAAATTATGGCAATGGCGGCATAAAGCGTGCTTAGCAGCAGATTACCAACTGATTGTGGAAACTGACTCCTTGGTTTTGTACAATATGATGCAGCAAAATAATCAAATACCCTGGAAGTATATGCAAGACATATTTGACCTACAACACACTGTTCAGCAATATCAGATTCAATTGACTCATACTTACATGGAAGGCAATGAAGTGGCTGATTATTTGGCCAAAAAGGGAAGTACAACTCAAACTGCCAAAATGTTGAATTGCACTGATTTGGATGCCAACTTGGGTCTTTTGATTTTAAGAGACAATATGCAATTGCCAAGAATCAGACTTCATGGCTAAGCTCACTTCTCAAACCTGGAAGCACTTCTCATTTATGGGAAGTGCAAATAGGTTGTGTCTAAGTCCTCTTTTGGCTTTTTGAATCTCTTGTTGTTATCATCTTCTACCTGCTGTTTCTTTTGCCATTTGCAGCTCTCTGGAGGATCTGTTGAAAGATGCTAGAGTACAGGATTTTATGAGAGTGGCACTACATCTGGGAAGCACTCTTCATTTTATGAAGAGTGCAAACAGGTTGTACAGCACTCTTGTCTTTTATTTTCAGCTCTTTCTGCTTCCTGACCCCTGTACTGTGTGTTTTGTTTTGGTCCTGCTTCAGGTTGGTGTAGGCCTAAAAAGTGTGAAACTGGCCCTGTCTTTTCCAGAATCCAGCAGCTGCTTTGAAGACTTTTTTTATCATAGTTTAGCTGTTTGTTTTCTTCTGTTTGGTTTTTTCAGATTAGGGGAGCCTAGTTTTTTTTTGTATAGGTTGTGATGCTCTATAGTCTGTCTCTGTTTTTTGGGTTGGTTTGTTGCCAATGTATCTAGGCTAGCACTCTTCCCCTAGAACCCAGTTTTTCCCACCCTGGGTTTTCTGGACTAGGGGATTAAGGAGACTAGGTGGATACATTGATGAACTTCTCGGAGTGAGGTGGCCAGGGCTGGCAAAAACTTGTATTTTTCTTCTCATTAATAAAATTACAAGTTTTTTTTTTTTTTTTAAAAGAAGAAGATTTAAGTGTTTTTGGAAAAGTTCTATAGTCCGTGGAAGAAAACAAAATTGAAAGAATCAACATGGAAAAGAGAATGAACCGTGTCAAAGAGGACTTCCATAACACTCTGATTGAAATTCGAAAAACAACCATTGAAACTGACGCAAGGAAAACTGTGACACAAGGAAGATTGGAAGGCATTCTTAACAATGTGCTTGACTGATTGATTTTACTAGAGAATGCAATGAATGACTCAATAATTGTACAGACTATATTGGCATCAAATCAGCAGCACCTAAATTCTTATATCAGGAGCTTGATCAATAAAGATGATGTCAATAAGAGGGAAAGTCTGGACCTTTTAAAAGTCAATGCAGCCGATATGCCACAAGTTCTTGAAAGCATTGATGAGAAACTATTGGAACTCAAGAACGCTAGAGGAGATTTCAATGACGACGAAATGGAGCTGATTGCAATATTCTCAGAACCAATTGAGAATAGACTTGGCTTGGATTCACAGCAATACAATATTTTCAAAGAAATGCCGACAAAGGAAGGTGAAAAGGGAACAAGTCTTAGAAACTTTTCTGAGCATGCAAAAAGTTCTTGTGCATTACTGGAACAAACTAATCAAATAGGAGAAAATGGTGCTTTAGAAAAGGCTGCAGAAAAAGTTAAAAAAGGCAGAACTTGAGTACGTTAAAGACTTATTGAAAACAGCCACAAGCGAAAGATTAATGAGGATTGTGTTCGTATTTTTAGTATTGTTAAAGAACTAGTTTTTCAGCAAAAAAAACATGACCAATTCATGGAACATATAGGCCAACATCCATGGAATTGAGATCACTTCAACAAATGCTGCTATGAGAGAGTTTGCTGAGATCTATGACAGCAAATCTAGTAGAGCTGACCAAGGGAAAGGAGAAAAAGCTGAAATTTAGTTCATTTTCATATATTGCATTTTAATACTTAGTAACTCAGTTCATCAATAAAATCTTAGTTTCTCAGTACTTTGTGTTTTTTTTTATAATTTTGTCCTCATCTTTTTGCATTGCTTTTAAGGAGGGTATTGACATCATCAAAAAGGGGGAAATTGTTGGAAAAAAAATTATGTTTTTATGATGATACATCAGTTATTTAATTTTTGTTTTTAACCCCATTGATGAAGTGTCATAACTAGCTGTTATAGTGCAAAGCAAAATGATGTCTAGTTATTGATGTATATGATTTAATAGAGTCTGATAATTGTAATAGTAAATCAGAGAAGCACTGTAATAGTTCTAGGTTCAGAACTGTGAAAAGGAGAAACTAACTTGATGAGTTTATGAAAACTGATTTCACAACTGATTGAGAAACTGACTCAGAGCACACAAATAGAAACTAAAGAAGGTAAGTTCACTGTAGGACACAAACTCCGTTAACTTATCAAAAACTGAACACTGAGGGACACTGACTCAGTTATTGAAGATTGAAGAACTGAGTGTTCAAACCCAGTATGTGAAGATTAAAGCCGAGGCTATAATGTTAGAATTCAGGCAAGATTGTGATGACTTGAACTGACTTTATGAATCTTGTACGAAGACCTAAGATACATAAAGACATTGATATCTAAGTTGATTTATGAATTATGGTGTACTCTGATTAAGTCTATGATAATCAGATGAAGAAGGGGGTACTGAGTTTTTGAACAATAGTAAAAACTCAGTTAAACCTCTTAAAGCTGAAAATGACTAGATCACTGAAAATTATTTTCAAGCTAAAGTTATAAAAACTGAAGAAAGATCAAACCGTTATAAAGCAAGCCATTCTATTGGATGCTCAGTAATGTCAGAAAGGACACTGATATTCATCAGATCAAGCAGGACCCCAAACGGACATAAGAATTCAAATTCAAACGCACAAATTCATTTTACCGTTGGAGAAACCCCTATAAATAGGTCACTTCTGCCACAAGAAGAAGTGCGGAGTTATAAGAATTAAGATATCATGAATGATTTTGGAAATGGGGTAATTGAATTAAAAGAACTCTTGCTGAATACTTTATTGCAAGATCAAGAAATTCTCAAGTGTTCTATAAACATTCAAAGAAATATCAGGATCAAACACTTGAAGAAAAACAGAGCCTTAGCCTATCTTATACATTCTGAAGAAGAAGCTCAAATCACAAGTTGAATCATAGTCATTGATTCAAGTCTCAACTTTGATTTTATCAAAGGTTTTAGAGTGTGAAACACCAAGAAGGTGTGAAGGACAGTGGAGCTATAGTTAGGAAGACTGTTTTTGTGATGAGATGATGAAGAGGCAATACAACTCTTCAGGGACAAGTGGTTCTTGTAGTTGCAGAGCAGCAATTCTACCTGTTCTATAGTTGCTTATATAGTGAAGCTAGGGAAAGAGAGGACTGACAGGATAGGACTTTTTGTATCTGAGCTACCTCAAAGAGTTCTAGTGGAATTTTCCTCTGCATCACAGGGGAAGAGAGGACTGACAGGATTTCACCTCCTGGAACCTCTATAATTTATGTCTTATTTACTTATTTAGTTTATACACTTACTTACAGCTTTATAATTTGTATTACATCAGATCACACACACTCATCAAACATAAGAAACTGAGTCAGCACATCATTGCATTTTAACTAGACAAACTGATAAACTCAAGTTTTATAAAAAGGCTGAATTTAATCCGCTGCCGGTTAACTCAGTTAAGCATAAGTCAGTCTTGACTTATACTCGGCTAAGTTAGCTTAACTCCACACAAGTTTTTGACAGAACTCAATCTAGTTTTAGATTCAGTTTTTGGGGTTATTGGGGACAAGTTTATTCACCCCCCTCTAAACTTGTGTCAGCCTTTTCACGGGACCAACAATTGGTATCGGAGCAAATATTCTACTTTGAAGAGATCTCCGATTGAACTTTATCAGTTTGAAATAACTAGGCTTTAGGTGTTTCCGATACCAACAATTGGTATCGGAGCATTTCTTCCTTTTGGAGGTGATCCAAACTTGTTACTGCTTCGAATCTTTAGCTTAAATAACTAGGCTTCAGTTTTTGGCATCGAAAGTAGAGCTTATGTTTTGAAGAGATCCCTAGGTGATTTTCAAATATTCAGTTGTTTTCAAAGTCTTTCAAAACTACATCATGGATACTCTACATCACTTTAGAAGTTTAATCAATTATTCATTTGTAAGATTTGATGAATACAAAAGTAAATTGCAGGCTCTTGTTGCTGACACCCAAGAAAAGTTAATCGATACATTCATTGAGAATCCGTTGGATACCATTAGGAATGAGGACTCTATGATTCTACCATTAAGTCTGGCTGCACAAGATCACACTGAGAGTGATCAGGAAATCATTCTTCTTGGCAATCAACCAGCAAAGGACAATGCTACATCAAGTAAAGGAATATATATAGTCAAACGTCATGAGGTAAATGCTTCTACTTCCAACTGTCACACAACCATGGACAATCATAGAAATGCAGACTTCAATGACAACTTGGACATACTCATAAAAGAATTAGAGGAAATTCAAAAGAATTATGAAAATGTCAAAAAGGAAAAAGAATTGTTGAAAGCTGAAGTTCTAAGATTGAATGTGGAGATTAATTTTATCTAGGCTAACAATAGAATGAAGGAGAATTGCTCAACTGATGAAGTAGTTGAAGTAATAAATATCACCGAATCAACAGTTGATCCAATTCCCAGTGTTCAGTTCAAACCAGGACAACCATTTGGAAATAGAACAGGTTCAGGGTTTGACAATCAACAGAATTCTAAGTTCAGACCTAGTTCAGCTACACCTAAGTTTGTTGCTGCACAAAAGTCAGGAACTCAGAAAACTGATAAAATTGTTAGAACTGACAAAAACTCAGCATAGCTTTGATAAAAAACTGACAAAATTGTAAAATCAATTGGTGGCCACTCACAAACCGCATGATTTTTACAAGTAAAACTCGAGAAAAGTTTGAAAAGGCGAAGCGATCCGAGATCAGTCAAAAAAATATTCAAGCCATATTCACCAAAGAATTATCATCTTTCATGGAATAATAGATTTACGGTGAAAGGGAGACTCTTTCCAACTGATCAAGACTGGAAGGGACCCATAATCACTCAGTCTCGTAAAATTTTCAAGAAAAGGACAACCGAGTCGAAACACCAAAATTTTGTGAAAACTGACTTTATCAAATCAAAAGGTCAAGAAGGATATGTTAAAGAAATAAAATCAATTTGGAGGAAATTGAATGATCTCATCACGGAGATTAATTATAAAGAAAAAAAAGTCATTCTTAAGAATTAATCCAAAAGCTAATAAAAAAGGACCCAAACAGGTATGGGTACCAAAAAGTTATTAATTTATTTTGCAGATGAAAACTAACTACTGGGGAATTACAGAAAGCTGACATCGTCAAAACTGAGATGTCTTCACTGGAGACTAATCATGTTGTGGATAAGATCAAATTTGAATACTTATAGCTGGAGAGACACCGTATCTACTACATTTACTGATACAAGGAACGGATGGCAGAAAAGATATAACCTACATTGATCTCAACCATCCACCTTCTCCACTCACCATCTTTTTCTCAATCTCAACGCCAGATGTGACTTATGACAAGACGTTTTAAAACCCACTCAAAACCTTCTAACTACCTAATCTACCACTTATAAATACCCTTATATTTACCCTATCTATTCTTTACAATCAGTTATTCCATTATCCTACACTTGAACCTTTCTCCTATCTCCAAATATTTCTAAATCCACTTCAATATTCAAGAATCATGACTTTTACCAGAGTTGAACCTGGAATGATTATCTCACTCGATCAGTATGGTGCGAGATATACAGATTAAACACTAGCCCAAAAAATCTAAAAAAATCAAAGGTCTGGAGCAAGTATTTAATGTCAATCTGGAGAGTGTATATCTGGACAGTATTGGTGACTTCTATGAATTTGAAAGAACAGCATTGAAAGAAGAAAAAGCCTACATAACCAAAGTAAATGGGAAGGAGATCAAGGTTTCTGAGAACCTTATTGCAGATATCTTCGGTTTCAAAAAATTTAGATTTTCTTCTGCACTCAAGATAAGCAAAGGGCAAAGAGAAAAAGTGTGGAAAATCATTGCAATCAATGAAGATTCAAATGTATCGTTATCTGGAAATATAGGACTTCTCAAACCAGAATTCAATTATCTGACCAAGATGCTCGCAAATTGTGTAATTGAAAACGCTTGAAATTTTAGCAATCTATCCAGCACCATGTTAGACCTATTATATGTAATTTGGTTCAATGAAAATTTCATGTGGCAGAGGTACATTCTGGATCAGTTGACAGCTTAGTCATCTGATGTGCCCAAGAAGAAAACTGATGAGAAGAAGGGAAGATTCCTTCATAAGAAAACACTTGCGTTATTGGCACAGAGGATCATTGATCATTTTGGAATTACTAGAAGAGTATCAATTGCAATCGTTGATGGCAAAATTATAGCTAAAGATGAAAAGAAAAGTCTGAAAAGAGGAAAGCTGAAGGTTCTGAAGCTGAACCTAAAAAGAAAAGGAAAAGATCTTCCAAGAAAATGACAACCGGGGAAGCTTTGGAGGACCTTGAAAGGCTAAAAGAAAAGAAAAGAAAACTGGAAGAATTGGAGAATATCAATACTATTGCAATTACTGTGAAGGTTATGGAGCCTTCACCAGCAAAATCTGTTACCTCGGTAGCTAAAAGTCAAGCAAAGAAATCCAGAACTGAGGAAACCCCCACAAAACCAATCACCGCGGAGAAAGAAACTATTGTTGAAGAAGACATAGTTCCATCACTGCCAGAAGCTGACACTCAGGGGGAACAAACCCTGAGAACAGAGACCGATGATGAAGAAACTGGCAGTGAGGTAGAGCTGATTGGATCAGAAGTATTGACTATGCTCAATTTAATTCCTAAATCTAGATCAACACCACAAAAATCAAAATCTGGACTTGAGTACGTAAAGTCAATCAAAAAATTGGAAGCTGCTCAGTCCCAAGGAAAAGAAGTTGCTGAAGTTGAATCTGCACCAGTGCAAGTCATCACTTTGGATGAACATGTTGGAGAAAAGCAAAAGGAAATTGATGAATCTGTGGAAGGAAAGGAACCATCAGAAACTGAACCAGCAAAAGAATCAGCTGGTGAACTTGAAACTAAGCCAACAAAAGAAAGAAGTGAGCATCAGATTGCTGAATCAGAAGAAGCTTCTAAACTGGTTGCTGAACCGTAGCTAACATTGTGGAAACAAATGTTGTTGAATAATATCTAGAGACGGAACAACGGCAATAGTTCAGGAAATTGAAGCTGAATCATCGATCATCCTAGTTGTTGCTGAGAGGGAATCCAGAAAAACTGAAGTAGAGAAAACTGAAGTTGAGAAAATTTAGACTCTATCCGAATCTAATTTTGAGATTCCTAGAGAAACTGAAGAGATTACTACCCAGCTGATCAATCAGTCAACATTGGGAAACTGATTGAAGCTGACTAGAGAAGACTTGATGCTTATCATTACTTGAAGTTCAGTTCAATCGAAAATCAAATGGAACAACAAGTGCTGATGAAAAATGAAGAGAAATAGGTGTTCGGTCTATATGACATCACTCATCTGTCCCAATTATTCAGATCTGAAGAATTTTTGAGCACGTGTTATTCTTTGATAAGGAAAAAATACTAGATGAAACGTACTAAAGAAGGAGATTTCAAGTAAAAGAAGGATGATGATAATGACGATGATTCACAAGGAGATCCGGATTTACAGAAAGGGATTTTTGCCTTTTTACATTCAGGAGAAGCTACTGAAGAAAAATCGGGTGAAGACAGTTATGAAGATAGTGATGATTCAGACTCATAAACTCAGTCTGAATCAAAAAATGACAAAGAGGAAGAAGGTTATCAGTCACCGACTGCCAAGGAAGTGCTTGAAATAGCAAAGTCTGAAGCTGATAAAGCAGGTGAAGAAACTGATTATGAGCTCGATGTAAACTATCACTAGTTAGGGATCTTGATCAATCAAGTTTGAAAGAAGAAGAAAGAAGGAAGTCCGAGGACTTCAATGAAAATTTGAAACATATCACTTCCACCACTCTCAAAGAAATAAATTTAGCTGAGGTTGTTGCAAGCAAGCCTCAGATCGAAGCTGAGAAAGTACCTGGAGCTGAGAAAAGCAAAACGGAATAAAATGAAGCTGGAATTGGAAAAGAAATACCTACACAAGCTGAGACCATCAAATACTATTTTAATAAGCATGTGAGGATACAAAAAGAAGATTTAAGTGTTTTTGGAAAAGTTCCAAAGTCCATGGAAGAAAACAAAAATGAAAGAATCAACATGGAAAAGAGAATGGACAGTGTCAAAGAGGACTGCCATAACACTCTGATTAAAATTTGAAAAACAACTATTGAAACTAACGCGAGGAATACTGAGACACAAGGAAGATTGGAAGGCATTATTAACAATGTGCTTGAAAGATTGATTCTACTAGAGAATGCAATGAAAGACTCAATGATTGTACATACTATATTGGCATCAAATCCGCAGCACCTGAATTCTTTTACCAGGAGCTTGATTAATAAAGATGATTTCAACAAGGTGGAAAGTCTGGACCTTTTAAAAGTCAATGCAACTGATATGCCACAAGTTCTTGAAAGAAATGATGAGTAACTGTTCGAACTCAAGAAAGCCAGAGGAAATATCAATGATGAAGAAATGGAGCTGATTGCAAAATTCTCAGAACCAACTGAGAAGAGACTTGGCTTGGGTTCACAACTATACAATATTTTCAGAGAAATGCCCCCAAAGGAAGGTGAATCAAGGGAACAAGCCTTAGAAACTTTTCTGAACAGGCAAAAATTTCTTGTGCATTTCCGGCACAAACTGAGGAAATGGGAGAAAAATGGTGCTCTAGAAAAGTCTACAGAAAAAGTTGAAAAGACTAAACCTGAGTACGTTCAAGACTTACTCAAAACAGCCACTAGCGAAAGATTAAGGAGGATTGTGTTCGTATTTTCAGTATTGTTGAAGAGCATGTTTTTCAGCAAACAGAACATGACCAATTCATGGAACAACTGGCAAACATCCATGGAATTGAGTGCACTTCAACAAATGATGCTATGAGAGAGTTTGCTCAGATCTATGACATCAAATCTAGTAGAGCTAACCAAGGTAACGGAGAAAAAGATGAAATTTAGTTCCTTTTCATGTATTGTATTTTAATACTTTGTAACTCAGTTAATCAATAAAATCTTAGTTTCTCAGTTCTTTGTGTTTGTTATATTTTTGTCCATATCTTTTTGCATTGCTTATAAGGAGGGTATTGACATCATAAAAAATGGGGAAATTGTTGGAAATAAAATTTATATTTTGATGTGGTTTCATCAGTTATTTAATTATTTATTTTAACCCCATTGATGAAGTTTCATAACTAGTTGTTATAGTGCAAAGAAAAAAGATGTGTAGTTATTCATGTATAGGATTTAATAGAGTCTGATAATTGTATAAGTAAATCAGACAAGCACTGTAATAGTTCTAGGTTCAGAATTGAGAAAATGAGAAACTAACTTGATGAGTTTATGAAAACTGAGTTCACAACTGATTGAGAAATTGACTCAGACCACACCAATAAAAACTGAAGAAGGTAAGTTCACTGAGGGACATAGACTCGGTTAACTAATTAGGAACTGAAGGTTGAGGGAACTGTTAGTAATATCATCCGCAGCGGAAGCGATTTAAGGATCTAGATCTATAATATATACGTAATAAAATAACTAGATCTATATCTACAAGGGGGTTGTAGAACATACCTCTTGATCTCAAAATCCAAGTTGATGAACCGTAATAAGAAGGATGAAAGATTGTGTGAAGAGCACCACGATCTTCCGTACGTGTGATCCAAGCAACTCCCGGTGGAATGAAATCCTCGTCTCGAATCCTTCCGATATGCTGCCCGGAAAAATCTCCAAGATTTCTCCCCAAATCTCCCTTGGCCGAAATTCTTTACTCCTTACTAAAAGGTGTATGTCGAATTTTATTGTGTGTATTAAGGCTTGAGAGAACTCTCTTTATATAGGAGAGTAAAACTTAGCCTCCAAGGATTTAATAATTAATACAAAATCAATTATAATAATCCTATTAAATAAAAGATAATCCCATAATATTCTAGAACAAATCTAGAATAATATTTATCTTTATTTCTTACCATAAATATTTATCCAATAAATATTTTGTGCACATGTCTTATTAATCCACAAGAAAACTAATTTCTTGTTTCTTAAAAATATGCCATGGCCGAAATTCACTTGTGACCTAGTCACAATATTATTTTCGGCTATGATACACTACATTGGGCCAAGATTATGAAAAATGTCTTTTTCACATATTTAATTATTTAGCCCAACTAATTTAATAGTCCACTAAACAATTAATTCACATATCGTTTTAATAAAGTCCAACAAGAACTAAATTAATATTATCGAGATTCGACGTCCGAGAATAGCTATGCTATATTAGGAGGCACGTCGGGGACCATGGACTAATAATCGCGCTCCGATAAATCAAATAAATAATTATAGAATAATTATATTCGATAAATCAATCACGAGAATATGCCACCATAATCCGTGATCGCACTCCTCCGATTATAAGATTATATTTATCTCCTCACGAGAATAATAATAAGCTTCCATTGATATAATCAATACATATGGATTAATCCTCCATAGATTGTTCATTCTAAATCGGAAGTTACCGTTAACCCTTTTAGAACCTTTTATCCTTATTTACCATTAACCCCTAGTGATCAATTAATTCATACAACTCACTTTGGTGATCAATCAGTGTGATATGAAGTCGCGCGATCGATCAGTTTCTAGGATTAACAAATAAGGGAACTGTCTATCTACTTCCATAAATGGAAGGAATGGATTCCGTATCTGTGATAACACAGACTACTCACTCAATCAGTACAATGCCAAGATGGGGTAATTCGGACCACAGACTCGGTGTAATCCTTAACCGTCAAGTCAAACTTCATGCGATTCGATTCAAGCGGTTGATTCGTGATCACCTCGAGATTAAGATATATCCATAAATATGATCATCCATTGATTCGATAAGACTTCGACACGGAATTATATCGTGAACTCTAATCAAATCGGTCCAAATTACTATATGATATATCTATCATATATAAATGCCCCATTAGGTTCTCTTAACCGAAAGTCCGGATAAGACAATCACACCTATTGTGTTCTGGGCGCATTAATAGCACGTTAAAGGAAAGACCCGATACTCTCGATTAACTTCACTACGGGCTAATTGTATTTTAAGTACATCTTCACTAACTCAATCCTCCCGTGTATATCCCATACACTGAGTTAAGTGATTACATAAACGATATACTTAGGGTTTTCTCTAGTGTAAATACTATTGTCACATCGGTGATTATGAAAATAATAAATATGAATAATAACGTCAATTCATTTATTAAATAAAACAATTACAAAAATTGTCTTTGGGCATCACACCTAACAATCTCCCACTTGCACGAAAGCATGTGATTAATTGTTTTAGAGCACACCCTATTATTTAAAATACAACAAACTACATCTCCCACTTGCTCTAAAGCAATGGAGACCCATCCCGTATTCTAGTACCCATTAAGCATATCATAACCATTTGATTCCAAAGTACACTCCGAGTATGCCGTCGTAGGATAGGTCGGTGACTCGGTGAGTACCTACATCTAAATGTCATGGGTCTTAATGATTAGTCAGGTTGTCGGCTCGAGGGCGATCCGTAGAATCGAAGCGTTACCGGTCCATCAAATCATGTGGTACCGAGTAAACACTCGAGCCCGAGATCGACTTAACGATCATCCTTAATCGACTTAAAGTCAAAATCGGTGTATCACACATATCCAGGTTCACACATGAATATGTCCGCATATTGTTCCTCGTTCTCTTCAAGATACTAAAGGACATACTAAACTTGCTTTGTTAACCGCCGAATCTAAGATTCGATCAAAGTTGACGTTCATTAACGACCATCTCTTACTAGAAAGAGAATCTATCCCATTTCTCTTGATCCGAAGATTTGAGAGTCATTCCCGAGGCATAGGGTAGAACTTCCTCGTTGAATGTTGCATACACGGATGCATCATCTTAACCAATAAGATGGATGGGAAACCGGTGGTGATTCTAATGAATTCGACCGAGTCAAACTCTTAAGAATGTTGTCCAAATCTCTATTGCAGAGAATTGTGGTATTGTCAGATTCTGACTTTAGATAACACACCCATGCTGATTCCAATTGGTGCAGTGTTATCCTTCACAAACACTAATATATGTATGTATATATTCACTACAGTACTAAAATTGATATCCAGTCTACAAAAGACTTATCAATATTCTGGTCAAATCCATATATTGTAGCAATATATGACTTCTAATGACCGAGAGGTTTGCTTTTTATCCACAAAGGACATAAGCCTTGACAGTCATTTTGTCATTAGTTCATAAGGCAATACCCTTCCATTTGAATGAATCCGGACTCCGTTTGTTTGGCAAGAAAATCTCGAGGAATCACCCCTATTTTACGCTTTAGAACGAAATCATGCAATACCGAACTCATTCTACTCCTTTCCGTGTAGATCCAATTACTCCCACTGGGCCTGAGACGCTCAGGTGGTTCTACAAGAGCATGAACAGCATTGGAGTACCAAACTCCATTCACAGGGTTATGGCTATTAAACCAACCTCTATTATCAGAATCCTATACTGCTCACAAAAGAGCCATAGGTCATCAATCGATCCTCATACTACAAAGTCCGCAGAACCCGTAATGGGTAATGGATAAACCATACTCCCACTACATTCTGGGTGGATCAAAATTCTGATCTAGTTTAGTAGTATTTAGTGTTATCACCAACAACCGATGTTGGATGTGGTCTGATTTTAATCAGTTAGTAACTACCTTGAGTAAACGTACTTCAAGGTTTAAGGTTTTCCTGTTCATAGACTCTATCAGAAAGGACGCAATGATATAAGCGTCCTTCCCGATTTCAAGAATCTTATAACAAACCTTTTTCTCAATGCTACAAGATATGAACGATTGGTCAGCGACCGAACGTGTTCGCGAAATTTCCAGACCTACCTTCAAGCACCGTGTGCTAAATGCTTATATTTATGGAAGTGGGGTGAACCGAATCCACACCTTATCCGTAAATTCCAAAGCATATTCTAGGTAGACTTCTCGGTCTTACATTTCAACGTAAACCATTATTTCGCTTCCAATATCTTTATTGAGTTAAGCAGTGTATTGTAGCACATCTAAAAAAAACTATATAAGGCAATTTAACGGTTTCTCACTTAGTGAGAGAATGTCACAATGAGGCAGGCTGAGCATCAGTCTCGAGGACTATGAATAGCCTATTTCTGAGTATAAAATACTCTATCTCTGTTGAAAATAGAGAAACCTCATAATATTTTGGATAAACTTACCGGAGTGTTTGAATAGTTATCAGACAAGAAGTCACTACTCGGAAGCTCCTACTAGCTCGTATCTTTCATCAGACCCCGAAGGTCGTCATGAACAAGCTATGTTACTTCTTTATATCCATTATCCTTTCCCGATTGAAAGGAAACTTAGTCATTGAACCTTTGAGACAATATAACCAGACTGGGAGAAAAGGAATCACCCTGAGCCAGTCTTCAGGTCTTGTCTTTTAGGGACTATGCACTAACTATGGAATATGAAGAAGCGTTTATCTAAATATAGAAACCAATTGCTTTTACGATTCTTAAGATGTGTTTTATATACATATTTCAATGATTCTAAGTGGTTTTGACTTTATCAAACAAAAGTCCGAGTCTTGGATTCAGTACTACAAATGGTATATTCACTTTCATACGACAAACAAATTATCGAATATAAGGTAAATCCATTCGTTCCAACGAATCTTAAACAGAAAATAATTTTTCCGCGATATCCAAGGATTGAATCCGAGATTCATTTCCTTATATCACTCCCACTATTCTAGCTAAAATTAACTGCCCGTTGTTTACTCCTTTAATCGTTAAATGCACTGCTTCCTTGTTCTGCCAAAGAACTTAGCTCGAGAAAATCGCCAAGGATTCATAGGTTGGTGATCCAAAATCACTGTCCTTATCCTATGATTTTCAGTCAATTAATTTTTCGGTTCAGCCTTAAAGTTTTCTCAGTTTAGATGACTAACACTTTTAGACATATTCTCCCATTCTTGACTTTCCGTGAATGGAAACAGTCTTGAACCATCGGTTCGTTTGAGTAGACACTACTCTTGAACCGTGGGATGTCTATTTCGAGTGTTACTCGTCGGGACTTCTGAGATTTTCTAATATACCAGAAAAAACAACAAATCATATTAAAGCTCCCACTAGTTTATCGGTTCCAAATACCGTCTAACGAGCAATGCTTTATATGTGATTTTCCGATTTTTTCGATTTAGAAAAAAAAAACATAGTTCCAATATTTCCAGAAAAACAACAAATCATAGAACTCCCACTAGTTCATCGATTCCAAATATCGTCCAACTAGTGACATTCCATGACTTTCCGGTTTTTCAATTAGAACGGTTACGTGTGTAGTCAGTTACACTTTTCTAATGTTCTAGAAAAACAATAAATCATAAAGCTCCCACTAGTTCATCGATTCCAAATATCGTCCAACTAGTAACACTTCATGATTTTCCGATTTTTCAATTAGAAAATTACTCGTGTAATCACTACACACTCAAAATTCAATAGAAGAATTTCAAAGTCCGAAATCACCTTTGATCAAACTAAGTTTGTCTCCGTTTGACACGAATGACACTAGTGACATACATATATGTCACTGGTTTTAAAAGGCTTAAGAGAAAATATCTCTTTCGAAAAATAATTGCATTATCGATTAACTAGTTCAACGTCCTAGTTACTTTCCACTTTTAACGAAGTCAATACTAATCAATTATAAATTTTAAGCAATTTAGTAAGGGATATAATCTGTAGTAAATAAAATGACATATATTAATTCAAGTTTAACACTACAATATAAGTTTATTTTAGGAATTGTAAACTAAAATTAAGTCTACTCTACCATTCCAAGGTTTTAACCTCGCATCTCAGTGCCGCCGTAGGGTAGGTCAAAGAGATGACGGTTAAATCAAGACAATCTCATCAATGAATAACTTGTGAGAATCGAACATCCCACGAGAATCGAACATCCCTTTATTCATTGACCACCTTCCTTTTAGCCTAGATATTACCGAAAATACCCATGATGAGTGTGACCTACTATATCGGATCTCTTAGGTACGCGCCCGAGTGTGCCGTCGTAGGATAGGTCGGTGACCCGACGAGTACCGTAAATCCTATCCTTTCGGAGACCAAGCCATGAATGTTGATAGGGGTGAACACCATCCGTAGGGGGACGAAATCAAAGCGCCGCGAGGCGTCACCCTTCTCTCACTTACTTGTATCTATAGTAGAGGCCGTGGGGTTGGCTGTCGCCTCCCCGCTCCCACTCAATAGTTTGGAAGTGGTGGTGGGTTAACTAACCACGTCTTTTGATGTTAACACAAAAGTACATCAAATCAAGGATTCGAATGGTGTCGGTAACGTAGGCAAGCCTACCCGTCCTATTCGTTGGAACATATGTGATGATCCGGACGAAATCGGGTCAAGACAGTCCCATTGAGATAAGAAGGAATCACCCCTCCGTTCTCCGGTGTAGCTTAGTCTTGCCGGACCCCCGTGCATACATCACACTAGGAGGGTTAAGTCGGTCGAGCGAAGCTCAGTTGACCACCCAACCTATAGGCGAACCGTTTTTTTCCAAGATTTATTGTTCTTTTACCATCATTCAATCTCGTAGACACTACGAATCGAAAACGTGATCTCGTTTGTGCTTTAAGGCGGTTCACCGAGAACACACACCGAAAGGCTTAACGATTTCATAACCCGTCCTCGGATCATTAATTAGTTACTAAATTTATTAATTACCACGTATTATTTAAATTTCAACTAATTACACGAGTTTGTATACATGCCTATTTTAATTACCAAAATTAAAATTCTACATGTATGCAAGGAGTGGATTTATGATATGATGCATGTCATGGCAATTCCGATTTTATATCTATTTTATGATCAAACACATCAAAAATAAAGTGCGGAAAATTTAAACACCGAGATGGATCGTTGGCACCCCCGTATCTAATCTATTAGAAAATAAAAACCAAAACCCTAACTAGGGTTTACTACTTTCTAACTAAATCTGCAGCTGTTCGAACTCTTCGACGATCGGCATACAAAAGAACTCGGATCGGGACGAAACTTTCCAGATCTTATCTTCACTCCTTGAACTTCAATATGGACGGTTGGATCGGTGCTTTGACTTACCAATGTTCTCCAGTAAACCGCCAAACTTGCTGCTGAATCTGACTTTAACTGCACTGCATCAAGGAATTCCTGAGGCAGATCGGGAATCGATATGAATCCCGATCGACCTGAAATTTTTATGGTACGTCCAAAACTCCAAGTTGATAAATCTGAACGGTCGGATTTACGTTTCAACGGTCCAAACTCTCCCAGAAAATCGAGGAAGTCACAGATAGTGTATCTGTGAATCCTGCGTTTTTCTGTTACAGCAGCATCTTCGCAGCATCAAACGGATATCGAAACGGACTCTGATCGACGCCAAAATTTTTGGAATTGTTCATCATCTTCCAATCTGGATTCTGACCGGAGGGATCGTCGTTTCAACGGCTCAATCAACGGGAAACACGAAATAACTAAACAGCTACTAAACAGATCTATTTTCTGGAAATTAAAATTGCAATAAAAAAGAATTACATAATTTCCTATACTCATATGGACGAATTTTCATCGTTTATATGAGTTTACAATAGATCTAACGGGTAAAATGATTACAACCCCAATCCATCTCTTCAAACCACGACATTCATAAGCATAAAAATTAAACATATGCATCGGCCCCCAAAAAAATTGGGTCAAAAAAAATCTACATGTTTACCACTCCTAGATCTAATATTTTTATACGTATAAATATAGATCACCATGGCGACTGATACCACTGTTAGTAATATCATCCGCAGTGGAAGCGATTTAAGGATCTAGATCTATAATATATACGTAATAAAATAACTAGATCTATATCTACAAGGGGGTTGTAGAACATACCTCTTGGATCTCAAAATCCAAGTTGATGAACCGTAATAAGAAGGATGAAAGATTGTGTGAAGAGCACCACGATCTTCCGTACGTGTGATCCAAGCAACTCCCGGTGGAATGAAATCCTCGTCTCGAATCCTTCCGATATGCTGCCCGGAAAAATCTCCAAGATTTCTCCCCAAATCTCCCTTGGCCGAAATTCTTTACTCCTTACTAAAAGGTGTATGTCGAATTTTATTGTGTGTATTAAGGCTTGAGAGAACTCTCTTTATATAGGAGAGTAAAACTTAGCCTCCAAGGATTTAATAATTAATACAAAATCAATTATAATAATCCTATTAAATAAAAGATAATCCCATAATATTCTAGAACAAATCTAGAATAATATTTATCTTTATTTCTTACCATAAATATTTATCCAATAAATATTTTTTTGACATGTCTTATTAATCCACAAGAAAACTAATTTCTTGTTTCTTAAAAATATGCCATGGCGAAATTCACTTGTGACCTAGTCACAATATTATTTTCGGCTATGATACACTACATTAGTAGAGATTATGAAAAATGTCTTTTTCACATATTTAATTATTTAGCCCAACTAATTTAATAGTCCACTAAACAATTAATTCACATATCGTTTTAATAAAGTCCAACAAGAACTAAATTAATATTATCGAGGATTCGACGTCCGAGAATAGCTATGCTATATTAGGAGGCACGTCGAGGGACCATGGACTAATAATCAAGTGGCTCCGATAAATCAAATAAATAATTATAGAATAATTATATTCGATAAATCAATCACAGAATATGCCACCATAATCCGTGATCGCACTCCTCCGATTATAAGATTATATTTATCTCCTCACGAGAATAATAATAAGCTTCCATTGATATAATCATTACATATGGATTAATCCTCCATAGACTTTATTCATTCTAAATCGGGAAGTTACCGTTAATCCTTTTTAGAACCTCTTATCCTTATTTACCATTAACCCCTAGTGATCAATTAATTCATACAACTCACTTTGGTGATCAATCGGTGTGATATGAACTCGCGCGATCGATCAGTTTCTAGGATTAACAAATAAGGGAACTATCTATCTACTTCCATAAATGGAAGGAATGGATTCGTATATCTGTGATAACACGGACTACTCACTCAATCAAAGACAATGCCAAGATGGGGTAATTCGGACCACGGACTCGGTGTAATCCTTAACCGTCAAGTCAAACTTCATACCGATTCAAGCGGTTGGTTGTGATCACCTCGAGATTAAGATATATCCATAAATATGATCATCCATTGATTCGATAAGACTTTCGATTACGGAATTATATCGTGAACTCTAATCAAATCGGTCCGATTTATATGATATATCTATCATATATAAATGCCCCATTAGGTTCTCTTAACCGAAAGTCCGGATAAGACAATCACACCTATTGTGTTTCAGGCGCATTAATAGCACGTTAAAGGAGAGACCCGATACTCTATTAACTTCACTACGGGCTAATTGTATTTTAAGTACATCTTCACTAACTCAATCCTCCCGTGTATATCCCATACACTGAGTTAAGTGATTACATAAACGATATACCTAGGGTTTTCTGTAGTGTAAATACTATTGTCACATCGGTGATTATGAGAATAATAAATATGAATAATAACGTCAATTCATTTATTAAATAAAACAATTACAAAAATTGTCTTTCGGGCATCACACCTAACAGGAACAAACTGAGTAAATGAAGAACTGAGGGACACAGACTCGGTTTTTGAAGATTGAAGAACTGAGGGTTCAAACTCAGTTTGTGAAGATTAAAGCCGAGACTATAAAGTTAGAATTCAGGCAAGATTGTGATGACCTGAACTGACTTTATGAATCTTGTATGAAGACCTACGATACATAAGGACAATGATATCTTAGTTGATTAATGAATTATGGTGTACTCTGATTAAGTCTATGATAATCATATGAATAAGCGAGTACTGAGTTTTTTAAGAAGAATAAAAACTCAGTTAAAGCACTTAAAGCTAAAACTGTCTAGATCACGGAAAATCAGTTTCAAGCTGAAGTTATAAAAGCTGAAGAAATATCAGACCGTTATAAAGCATGCTATTTTATTGGATGCTCAGTAATGCCAGAAAGGACACTGACATTGATAAGATCAAGAGGGACCACCAACGGACATAAGGATTCAAATTCAAACGTTCAAATTCATTTTACTGTTGGAGAAACCCTTTTAAATAGGTCACTTCTACCACAAGAAGAAGTGCAGAGTTCTAAGAATTAAGATAGCAAGAAAGATTATAGAAAGAGGGAAATTGAATTAAAAGAACTCATGCTGAATACTTTATTGCAAGATCAAGAAATTATCAAGTCTTCTCTAAATATTCAAAGAAGTATCAAGATCAAACACTTGAAGAAAAACAGAGCCTAAGCGTATCTTATACGTTCTGAAGAAGAAGCTCAAATCAAAAGTTAAATCATAGTCATTGAATGAAGTCAGGTTTTAGACTATGAAACACCAAGAAGGTGTGAAGCATAGTTGAGCTATAGTCAGGAAGACTGTGTTTGAGATGAGCTGGTGAAGGGGTAATACAACCTTTCAAGGACCAGTGGTTCAAGCAGTTGCATAGCAGCAATTCTACATGTTCTATAGTTGCTTAGATAGTGAAGCTAGGGAATAGCCAAGGACTATTAGTTTATGACTTTTTGTAACCGAGCTACCTCAAAGTGTTCTAGTGGAATTTTCCTCAGCATCACAGGGGAAGAAAGGACTGACAGGATTACACCACCTAGAACCTCTAAAATTTCTGTCTTATTTACTTATTTATTTTATGCACTTAGTTACAGATTTATAATTTGTATAACATCAGATCACACACACTCAACAAACATAAGTAACTGAGTCAGCACATCATTGCATTTTAACTAGACAAAGTGATAAACTCACGTTTTATAAAAAGGCTTAATTGAATGCGCTGCCGGTTAACTCAGTTAAGAATAAGTCAGTCTTGACTTATACTCATCTAAGTCAGATCATCTCCACACAAGTGTTTTGACAGAACTCAATCTGGTTTTAGATTCAGTTTTTGGGGTTTTTGGTGACAAGTTTATTCACCCCCCCCCCTCTGAACTTGTGTCAGCGTTTTCACGGGACCAATAGTAATTTATGGCCCTAAGGACTCTTTACCTTTATTAGTTAACAATGAAGGGTTAGTCATCGAAGTTGTGATAAATAAACTCATTATGAAACGAATCTGCATTGATACTTGAAGTGCGGTAAATGTACTATATTACAATGTCTTCCAGTCCATGAAGTTGATGGACACCAAACCTACTGGACGTATCAGCTCCGCGGTTTGGATTTTCTGGTCCACCAATTCATCCAGTAGGTATGATCAGATTACCCACCATGTTTGGGAAGGAACCAAAAGGTAGGACCCTTAAGGTCAGTAATGTGGTCGTAAAGGCACCATCAGCTTACAATGTCATCATGGGAAGACCTGCACTGATCGACCTCCGAGCAGTGATCACCCCAGCTCATATTAGCATGAAATTTCCAACTTTTGACGAATCAGTGGAAATCAAGGGTGCCGTGGAGACAGCCATGAGCTTTTACATGGCCACCATAAACAGGAAAATGATGGTACACCAAGTTTTGGTAGAAGAGTTGTTGCCAGAGGATGAAGAAAGCTGGTCCTCGGAGGACAGAATGGAAGTGGTTAGTTTATTGGAAGAGCATAAAGATTTAACTGTCAACATTGGATCATGGATCTTAGATCAGCATAAAAAAGCTCTTGTCAAAGTACTGAATGAATTCAGATACATTTTTGCATGGAAAATGGAGGACATGCCAAGTCTGTCACCCGAGCTGGCACCAGACAAGCTTAAAGTTGACCCGATCAGAAGATCTGTTCAGCAAAAGAATAGACATTTTACCAAGGAGAGAATGGAAGCTATTAAGAAGGAAGTACATAAGTTTCTTCAAGATAACATCATAGGAGAAGTGTTTTATCCGGATTGGTTAGCCAATCTAGTCCTGGTAAAGAAGCCAGATGGAAGTTGGTGGATGTGTTGAATAGGTGTCCTAAACCCAATCGGGTTGGACCGGTTCCGACCGGTTCGGGTCATTTACAGTCTATTTAAGTTCATTTAATAACTTTATTATGATTAACAAAAGCACTTTATTTACTATATACTTTGTATATTTATTGGGAGTTATTATTCGCACAACGTCAAACCTACCGCTGCACCACTTTATTGTTTGCACCACACCTAAATGAAAAATCTACCTTTACACCACAATGATTTTGAAACTTATTTCACTCTTTATTTACACCACAATTTCTATCTTTACACCACACTTTATAACTATTTCGACACCAATTTATTTTGATTACGAATTAGTCCCCCTATTTTTACCTACCTTATATCACACACCTCTACCTAAAAACCCCAAAATTTCCCCCCATAAACACCTTCTTCTTTATTAAACCCAATTCACAAACCCTTAACTTCATAAATTATCACCATCTTCACAAATCTTTCATCTTCATCATCATCATAAACCCACATCATCTTCAAACTTTTTTTCATCTTCTAATCTTCTTCTCCATCTTCTTCATCTACACCTTTGTTTCATCATCTTCACTTTCATCATCCTCACCAATTTTTTCCCTCATAATCATATCTACACCATATCAATCAATAGCACAACCAAAAAAAGCTTCTTTGGAGTGTCTATAAAAATTTTCAATGGATGATGACAAGGAATCAAAATCACATCTTGGAGAAAATAGGGTTTCCAACACCATGGATGAGAAGGTACTTTTGAAATCAATAACCTATTTGATGTTCTTTTCCTTAGATTAACATTTCAAAATGCAATAATGTACATGAAATCAGGATATTGAACTCTCATTTTTTGTTTGGTGAATGATTTCTAGCCAAATTTTAAGCCTTTTCTTAGCTAGATTTCGCCCTGATCGATACAACCTTATTAAAGTCAGATTTCATATATTCGACCCTGGTAAGGTCGAATATCACTAATATATGCGACACTGTCAGGGTCTCATGTGGCTAGTTCGACCTTTTCAGGATCGAATGCCTAAATTGTTTCACACTTGGACATTGTCCAAGGTATGTTCACCCTATTATGGCGTTTATTACGTGTGACAATGACTTTGCATCCTATTATTCATGATTTGATGATAACTTATAACATTACAGGTAGACGACAACATTAGCCAAAATGATGGTCGTGATGACAACTTCCCTAGTGAGGATGAAATGATCGTATCAGAATTGTTGAACCAAAACATGGCGTTAGTGGTAGTATATGAAAATACACCTCTCAATATTTATACCGGTGATGCATTCATTACTGAACATGTAATTATATTTTCACCGATGTGACGTTTGATGTGAAAACTTAATCCCACGATCGCTAATTGTTAGTAATAATCACATTTGTAGGTATTCAACACTGACACAAAAGCTATTGAATGGATGAAAGAAGTTGCAAGCAACATTGGGATTGTATTAATCAGGTGGAAGTCAGACTACTCAGAAGGTCGAAGTCCTTATGTGAAATACGTTTGTGAAAGGGGTGGCGACGCGCGCAAGGACTATGTGAAGAAGGATGGAGGTGTTGGGAAAGGTAAGCCCCGGGATACTATGTCAAAAAAATGTGGGTGTCCATTCCATTTGTTATTGAAGAGTGAGAAGGCAGTCGGTAAAGGATGTAGGATCTTAGATCTAAACGAGTTAGATCTACGCGCAGCGGATGGATCACGACTTATACATCACAATACATAATTAAAGGACTTAAACTACTACAAGGGGTTAAGAAAAACATACCAATAGTAAGGAAGAAAAGCATTAATCTTAGGATGAGAAGCCTTGATCTTCCGATGTGTTCTCCAAACGGTGGTTGGTGGACACCGATTCTTGGAATTGGAACCTCCTTGATATGCAACCGAGAAAAACCCTAAGTTTTTCTCCAACCGGGTGGAGCTAAGGATCGAACTCCTTAGCCTTTTTTCTTTATGAATTTCGTGGCTTTTCTCCTCTCATAGGGCTCGGGGGAGAACTCTCTTTTATAGGCAAAATCCAAGAGAGAAAACCTATACCCAATCGGTTTAACAAAATAAAAGAGATAATTCTAATTATTATTATCCAATAAAAATAAGAGATAATTATAATCTTATTATAAGAAAATATAATTATCCTTATAGTTTAGAGATAGATAATAAATAAATTATTTTCTTTTATTTATCCAATTAATTATTTAACAAATAAATAACTAATTACACAATATGTCATTTATCCAAGAAACTAATTTCTTGGAAAATCCAAGACATATTGGCGCCACACTAATAAGCCACTGTGCCCACGAAAATGTCTTTTCACAGTATATTATTTAGCCCAACTAAATAATATCCATGCATATCAATTAATTAATTTGACCAATTAATTATCAATGAGGCCCAAATAACAAGATTATTAGTCCGAATTACGAAGCCACATCGGGGACCATGGACCTATAACCGGTAGCTCAATAATTAATTATTCATCGAGCGAGAATAAGTACATTAATTATTAATTCCGGGATTACGCCACCATAAACCCAGAAATCGAACTATACCGATTATAGATGTATACTTATACTAACCATACAGAGTGAATAAGCGTCCATTGATATAATCACTACATACGGATTAACCCTCCATAGATTGTCCATTACGGTGGGAAGTCTCCGTGAACCCGACTCGAGAATATCTTATCCGTATTTACCATTAACCCCTCGATGATCAATTAGTGCACATATATCGACTAGTAGCTAATTAGTCAAATGTGAACTCCCGGGATCGATCACTTTCTTAGGGCTAACAAATAAAGGGATTTGTCTCTCTACTTCCCGAGGAAGGAATGGATTCCATGTCTGTGAAAATCAGAACTACCCACTCATCAGGAGATAGTGCCAATGAGAAGTGCCTTGGAACACATATCTAAGTGAACCGTAACTAACACATCAAACACTACCCCGAGACAAGCAGCACCCTGTGATCACCTCAGGTTTAAGGTTGATCCATATATGATCATCTAATGATTTAATAAGATTCCTCGATTATGAAATTAATCGAGAAATTAAGATTAAATCGGTCCAGTCCTATATGAATGCCATCATATATAAATGCCCCACGTAGGTACCCTCTACCGACAGTCCGGATAAGACTATCACACCCTAAGGTGTTCTAGGCGCATTATTGGTGTTTTAATCAAGAGACCTTAAACTCTTATTAAGTTCACCATGGACTAACAGTTTAAGCATATCTCCACTAACTCAATCCTCACGTGTAATCCATACACTGAGTTAAGTGGTTACATACAGATATACTTAGGGTTTGTAGCAGTGTATTATTTTACAAGCACAAAGCAAGTAACTAAGTTGAGATAAATTCTATCATCCAATATCAAAAACAATTACACAAATTGTCTTTCAGGCACTACACCTAACAGTCGGCGGGTGGCGGGTGAGTGTGAAGAATGGTTTTCACAAACATGATTTGAACAAATCAGATTTGGGACATTCATTCAAGGGGCGTTTGTCAAAAGACGAGATAGGCCTTGTTAAGAGTTTGACGAAGTGCGGAGAATGCCCTAAAGATATACTCAAGGCATTGATGTATAGGAATGGAAAGAATGCAACTTCTGTGCAAACAATCTACAATCAAAGAGTGAAGTTGAAAAGATTAGAGAGAAACAATCGGAAAGTAATTCAAGAGGTCTTTTACAAGGCTCGTGAAGAGGAAGTGTTTTTTCATTACTTACAAGATGGAGAAACAGTAACACATGTGTTTTGGATTCCAAAGGACTCATTCTCATTGGTGAAGAATTTTCCACATGTGTGCAAGATCGATTGTACTTACAAGACAAATAAGTATAAGTTTCCCTTTCTATAGATTGTCGGGGTCACCACTACCAACATGACATTCTCAATTGGTTATGATTTTCTAGCAAATAAGACAACTTCGAGTTACGAATGGGCCTTATGAAAGCTTCACGAGGCACTTATCACCATTGACACTCCAGTTAAAGTGATTGTTACTGACAAAGAACATGCTTTAATGTCTGCCATCCGTACAGTATTTCCAACATATGAAAATATTTTGTGTCAGTGGCACGTAGAGAAGGCAGTGCAAGCGAAGCTTAGACAGGCATTAAGTGTAGAAGCATCCTCTGAGATTGAGAAGATGTGGAAGAGAATTATATATAGTGACACTGAAGAAGATTACTTGACTGGAGTGGCTGAAATAAAGACCAACGTAAGCTCGTATTCAATTATATGGAGAAAAATTGGTTGGGCGATTGCAAAGAACAATACGTGAATGTTTGGACGAATAAAGTGTTCCATCTTGGGAACACCCACACTAGCAATGTAGAGGGGGCTCATGCAGTTTTAAAGAATTGGTTACGTACTTCAAATTGCAACATGGCAACTAGGTGGAAATCGGTGGCGAACATGTGTGTGAAACAGTTTCGAAACATAATGGTATCATTTGAAACATCAAGAACAAAATGGCCTTCGAAGTTAGATGGGAAAACGTGGTGTCGCTCTCTATGTGGGTTTGTGTCACTAGATGCTTTGACTTTGATCGAGGAAGAGATGGATAGGTCGAAGAAAGTTGCTTTGGCCTCAACAGATTGTGAGTGTGTGATTAGGAAAACGCAAGGGATACCTTGTGCACACGAGATTTTTGGCATCTTACGGACTATGGAAACCCTACCTCAAGATTGTGTTCATGAGCATTGGAAAATGTTAGCATTGGATGGGCTGTCAAGAGATGATATCATTGATCCAACGCCACATATTGATCGTTTCGTTGAAGTGTTTAACCGTTCGACCAATACACAACAAATGGAGATGGTCCAACGACTGGTAGAAGTGGTTGTTCCGGCTAAAACAACGCTTAGTCAACCAAAAGTGAAGATAAATCCTCGAGGGAGGCCGAAGGCAAAAGCAGCAGCTAAACGTAGGATGGCAAATGACGAGAGTTCAACAACAAGATTGCCCTCAATGCATGAACACGTGGATGAGAAAAATTAAAATGAGGTGAAAGAAGAAAATAAAACAAGAAAAAGGTCAAGAACATGCAAGGCGAGCAATAAAGTGGAGGACGGTATGACGAGTGTTGATTCCACAAAAGTGGAGAATCTTATCATGAGTAGTGTTGATTCTACAAAATTGGAGAATCATATGATGAGGAGAATAGATATACCCGATCCACTTCAAGAATTCATCAAGTGTGTCATTGAAGTAAAAGGTGATGGTAACTGTGGATGTCGAGCTCTTGCTGTGGCAATCAGTTTGCCTGAGAATGAGTGGCCTAAGATTAGGCGAGATTTGTTTTTGGAGCTTAAAGGAAATGAGGAACACTGTGACAAATTGTTTAGGATGAAAGGCTTGAGCGTTCAACTTTTAAAGGGAATCGGTTTTAAAGGAAAAGGAAGATGCTCCGAAATTTTTTGGATGAAGACGACACCAATGAACTGGGTTATATCGGAAAAGTACAACGCCGTTGTGACTTTGTTTTGTCCTCAATCTAAGGGCAACACTGTAACGTGTTTTCCAACAAAACAGAAGGCGAAAACCCCTCATCCTTTGAATATCACACTTTTGTACAAGAATAATCACTACGCGTGTGTTACGATGAAAGATGATTGTCCACTACCTCCTATGATCAATCCGTGGAAGGAAGAAGCCCCTAAATTGTCGGAAGAAGTGAACATTGCATGGCTACAACTGTTTGGAGAAAGGGTTGACAAGGGAGAGAGATTGTTATATCCTAATCGTCGCTTCACAGGTCACGTTGACATCAAAGATTGATGGATATCGGATCTAGGCATTATTTTATTTTCATTTTGCCAATTTCACTTTTGCTCCACCATCCTTTTGAACTATGTTGTTGGTGGAAGTTCATTTTGTAAACAAAACTCACTTTTGTATTTTCTCTTGGATGCGTTATTTTCATCTTTAAATACGGCTCGTCATCGTTTCGAAACTTTGTTTATAAATGGAATCGCGTTTGAAACGAGTTAAGTAAATGTTTTAGCTTTAAAAAACAGAAAACAGGGAGAACCAACCCCCTTGAGGTCGAAACTAGTAGAAACGACCCCCTAGATGTCGATCAATGGAGAATCGACCCCTTTGATGTCGAAAACAACTCTGTTTGGAGAATCGACTTCACGGAAAGTCGTATCTCCTAGAATCGACACCCTGGAGGTCGAATTTTGTACATTCGACTGCCTTAAGGTCGCATCTCTTACTAACCATTTAAAAATCATGAAACTTTGTGTCATTGATTACCTTACACTTATAACACGTAGAATACAATTTTTGAGGTTTACATTGATGTATAAGCGAGGTATTTGACCTTGTAAAATGAACCAAGATAGATTGAGGGAGAATCGACCTCAGTGATGTCAAGTCTAGTGCATTCGACCTTGCTATGGTCGAACCTATTGGGATTCGACCTTGATATAGTCGAAGCTTTTGAGATCCCACAACCGAAGTCTAATTAACAAGAATGAGATACAATCATAAAAATCCTTAATAGTCAAAGCCATACGGGCGATCAAAGCCATGTTTAATACATAATAGTCAAAGCATATGATAATTGTCAGAAAATAAAATGAAACATATGTAGCTATCGAAGTACAATCATTTTTTTCTTGTCTTTCGGTTTTCCTTCTCCAATAGAATTGCATTCCCCTTTCCTCCTTTGGCATCATCCTTATATTTGCCTCTTCCAACATCGGATGGTTTGCATATTTTAATACCACCGGGCTTCCTGACGGATTTGCTCTTCTTTTTCCCGGTATCTATGTCGTCGTTGAGCTTCCTTTTTCCTTCTCCATATTAGATTTGCTCCTTTTTTTCTCGGCATCTGCAACAATTGTAGACTTCTTTTTCTTTGTCACACCCGATGAAGTCTCACCAATCTCCATATAAGCAGTTTCGACGCAAACCCCTTCTTTGAGTGTGTCCACTACAGCTTGCAATGCATGATACAACTCATTCTTTGTTTCCTTCAAGCCCTTTCTCAGGTATCCATCACCCAAGTCGATAGATTTCCTCATCCAACGACCCTATGCAAGTGAAATAAGTAATATTAAAGCATTATTCAGAAAATTAATTGTAATATCCCGAAATTTTGACTCCCTATTTAATTGGAAAAAAAAAAGTTCAATAACTTGGGGAATTATGTGTTTAGTAATTATTTGGAAGGGTGATTAATAATTAAAATGGAATCTGTATAATTCTTTAATTAAAAGGAAATACATTGGTTAATAATTAAAAGGGGAGGGGGACTTCTTTTATTCCTTCTCCATCTTTTTCCCAATTACACGTGAAACCCAAACCCTCCCTATTGCCACATTTGTGTGAAGAAGAAGGAGAGAAAAATATCTCTCCTTGGTGTTTAGGAATTAAGTAAATCGGTGTAATGTTTTCTTTTATAGATTCGAGCTTCGTTGAGGATCGTTTCTAGCTTAGCAAGGGCTTTCAAAAACGCAGCAATTCCGGTAAGGATAATTCTATGCTGTCAAAAGTTTAACTTGATGCTGTAAAAGTTTAATTTAAGACTTCTATGCTTGTGTGCCACGGTTTTGGTGTGTTAAACGTTCCTAGTAGTGTGTTTTTGTGTTAGTTAAAATCTACAGTCGATATGATACCTTTGTATGGAGTTTTCTGGGCCTAAAGTGTTGTTTTGCTGCTGTGTTGTGGAGAAACGGCTCAGAAATCGCGTAGAGAGCTTTTAGGGTTTTAGTTGAAACCCAGGCTGGACGGGCGTCTGCCTTGAGAGGTCGGGCGTCCAGTCTTGGTCTCAACTCAGACGGGTGTCCGGATTCCTGGACGGGCGTCTGAAGGGCTACTTTTGATTCAGGATGTAAAGTTTTCTGGTGGACGGGCGTCCAAGTATAATGGACGGACGTCCAGGTGCTAAAAACCGATTCAGGATGTAACAGGTTTCCTTGGACGCGCGTCTGAGACCTTGGACGGGCGTCTACTTATTCCAAACGGGCATCCAACATTTCAGACGGGCGTCCAGTTTAAATGTTCTCTCTTCTTTGCTAGTTATGGATAAACCTTACGAGCATGTTTTTGTAAGTTGTGTTTGGATGAGAAAACGGTATTGGTAACATTGGGTTTTGGATTTTGGGCATTGGAGTTCGTAGACCCGTAGTGATTGGGCCGGATAGGGTAGCTCCCAAAGCCGTAAACCCGGGAAGGTTTCCTTACGACTTCAATGACACTACGTGTTTGGGGAGTTGCAGACAGTGGTGTGGTCGGGCCGGATAGGATAGTACCCGAAGCCGGGAACCCGGGAAGGTTTCCTTGCACCCCAGCACGTGATGGTCCATCTAGTATGGTACCATTGGATGACCCTTAGGACCCTCCTCTCTAGGGCTTTACCCTTTTGAGGGATGTGCACATTCGGGACCTTTAGGTGGCTAGTTGTGATGTTTGGTATCTGTTATGGGCAGGTCGTAACTTTTATAGATTGGTTGGGTCCTTCATAAATTTAGTAGTACCTTTTTTGAGTTTGTGTTACTTTTGTACACTAGATTTACTCTTACTCAACTTTATAGTTGACGGTTTGTACTTTTAAATCGACCTGCTATGATCCATTTATAGGGAGCGATTCTTAGCAGTACTTCTATGGATGTTTGCTTGTTCTTTGGGATGTCGCGGGGTTTGAGAGCCACGTAGTCGCGATCACATGTTGTCTACATTATTTGAATTTTAAATTCTAAAGATTTTGATGTTCCGCATAATTACATTTTCTTTCGCATTTTTACTCACTTTAATATTTTCTTTCAAAATAATGAATGGTGAATGTTTATTTTCTTTCTCTTTGTGGAATGTTGAATGTTACCGCCACGATGTGTGTCGCGATGGGTGGCACTACGGTGACCAATACCGCGCCGACGGGATTGGAAACCGGGGTGTTACAAAGTGGTATCAGAGCCGTTCGACTCCAGGACCACCACCTAAAATGAACCTTAAGAATAAATTTACTAAAATAAGCACAGTGAGGATGTGTGGGGTAGGTATTGAGTTCTATATGTAGGGAAGGTACGGTAAGTTACATTTTGTATGTGGAAATGTGGTGTGTGTTGCAATTAAATTTGGATGATAAGTGTTAGTATATGTGAAATATTTCGTGGCATGATATAGGTAATAATTGAATGTATGATTGTTTACTTTTGTAGTTTAGCTATGCCTCCTAGGAATGGAAATGAGAGGGACCGGTGATTGATCAAGCTGGTTAAGATGAATCAAGACTGATTGAAGCGGTCAACAAGGCGTCGAGAGAGGATCGTTCTCGGGGTCAACCACCGGCATGACTAGGGCCGTGAGTCAGTGAGGCCTAGTCGAAGACGATGGTAAGGGAGATCCTAAGGGACTCGAGCGGTGGATTAGGGAGTTTGAGAAAATCTTCGCCACTCTAGGCTGTCCAGAGGAACTGAAGGTCGAACAAGCTGCCTTCTACTTGGTTGACAGGCTGATTTGTGGTGGGGTGCTAACAAAGATCGGTTGGCTCGAGGCATTGTAAATGAGCAAGGGAAGCGGTATTGGTACCATCGAATCGGGTGAGTTTAAGCGAGCCGAGGCGTGAATTCTTTCCTGAATCCAAGAGGAAAGAGCTGCGGGTGGAGTTCGATAATCTCCGACAGGGGGATATGACCGTGCAAGAATATTACGAGAAGTTTTTCGACTTGGCAGTTTATGCATCTGAGCTAGTGCCGACTAAAGAGGCCAAGATGGTGAAGTTTGAGCAACACTTAGATTTAGCGATCCGGGATCGTATGGGAAAGCAGCGAGGGCTTCACGAGCTTAAAAGAGATGTGTGAAGTAGCATGCAACATTGAAAGAATTCGGAGAGAGGTTAAAGCGACATATGCTACTAACAAGAGGAAGAGTGTCTCGAGGACAATCGGGGCGACAAAAGCGGAGCAATGCGAAACCCACCATCCGACCGTCCTTTTTGGAAAATTCCCACCTTACGAGAGGCGGTGGCGGTCAGCCGGCGAGGTAACTCTCAAGGGTCTAGTCGGCCACGCAGATTATCATTGCAAGCGGTGCCGGAGAAATCATCCGGTACCGATTGTTCAAAGCTGTGCAGTTCGGTGTCACAATTGCGGGAAGTTTGGACATAGACGGTATGAGTGCTTTACGGCTCTCACACTGCCGGTCGGCATCGGTTACGAGGAAGCAACATGGGTGGGACTCGAGGGAGCAACACGGGGAACATGGGTAGGGGTAATTGGCGAAGAGAGCGGTACTCCGCACGCAGAGCCGACAGGGTGCACCTAAAAGTGCGAAGTATCTTACAAAGGGATTTGTGGACAAACCGAATGTGAAGATCATTTCGGTAATGACTTTGGGATCTCTCGTCAAGAGAGGTACCCGTTGTTTATGTGTCACGTGCATGATGTAAGCACAAAGGATCCTAAACTAATGAGACATTGGCGTAGTCCGTGATTTTGGGGACGTATTCCCGGATGAGATACGGTATGCCACCTCGAGGGAAGTAGAGTTTGAGTGGAGTTGGTGCCCGGGACCGGACCGATATCGAAAGCACCCTATCGTATGGCACCTAAGGAATTAGCGAACTAAAGGTACAATTGGAAGAAGCGCCGATAAAGGGGTATATCCGACCCGAGTGTGTCACCGTGGGGAGCACCGGTGTAGTTTGTGAAGAAGAAGGATGGTAGTATGCGGCTGTGTATTGATTACCGGAAGCTGAACAGCACACAGTGAAGAACAAGTATCCGTTACCAAGGATCGATGACTTGTTCGATCAACTACGGGGGGCAGGAATTTTCTCGAAGATTGATTTGCGATCAGGGTATCACCCGCTCAGGGTAGCAGATGCGGATATTCCAAAGACCGCATTTCGTACCAGGTACGGACATTACGAATTCACGGTCATGCCTTTCGGATTGACCAACGCACCAGCAATTTTCATGGATTTAATGAACCGGGTATTCAGACCCTACTTAGACCAGTTTGTAGTAGTCTTTATCGACAACATCCTGGTCTACTCTAAGACTAAGGGAGAACATGCCGAGCACCTGAGGCTCGTACTGCAGGTTTTACGAGAAAAACAAGCGTATGCTTGGCTGTCTAAATGTGAATTTCGTTTGAACGAGTGGCATTCTTGGGGCATGTTGTCTCGAAGACGGTGTATCCATTGATCCGAGCAAGATAGGCGGTGGCGAGGTGGCCAACACCTAAGAATGTTGCGTAAATTGAAGCTTTTGGGTTTGGTGGATATTACCGAAGATTTGTAAAAGACTTTTCCAAGATTGCGAGGCCGATGGCTGCGTTGATGCGAGAAAGAGAACCGGTTTAAGTGGGATGACAATTGTGAGAGGCGTTTCAACTACTTATGAGCGGTTGACCACATCTCCGGTGCTAGCATTACCCGACGGAATGAGGACATCGAGGTTTATACCGATGCATCGAAGAATGGTGCAGGTTGCGTATGTTAGGAAAATATCATCATAACGGAGGCGATTTAAGGATCTAGATCTATAAAATACACGTAATAAAATAACTAGATCTACATCTACAAGGGGATGTAGATCATACCTCTTGAATCTCTAAATTCAAGTTGAAGAACCGCAAAGGATGAATGTGAAGATGTGAAGAGCACCACGCTTCTTCCGATCGTGTGATCCAAGCAACTCCCGGTGGAAGGAAATCCTCGTCTCGAATCCTTCCGATATGCTACCCGGAAAAATCTCCAAGATTTCTCCCAAAACCCCTTGGCGAATTTTTCCTCTTCTTCTCTAAGAAAGTCGAAATTATGTGTGTGTTAAGGCTTGGGAGAACTCTCTTTATATAGGAGAGTAATCCTTGTCCTCCAAGGATTAAATAATTAAGAGATAATTATTACATTAATCCTTTTTCCAAATAAAAGATAAATAAAATAATTATCCCAAACAAATTAGGATAAATCATATTATTATCTAATATTTCATGAATTATCATTTAACAAATAAAAGATAAATCACACATTAAATAATTATCCAAGAAAAACCAATTTTCCAATAATTAAATAATAACACAAAAATGCATGCGCACCTTTCTTTCAAAGTAAGGTCCACGCACCTTTTTAATATATTTGACCAAAAAAAGGTCAACACACCAATTTAGTAAAGTAAATTAATTTAAAATGTCTTTTAAAGTGTATTTAATTATTTAGCCCAACTATTTTTAATAGTCCACTAAACAATTAATTCACATATCGTTTTAATAAAGTCCAACAAGAACTAAATTAATATTATTAGGATTCGACGTCCGAGAATAGCTATGCTATATTAGAGGCACGTCGGGACCATGGACTAATAATCGCGCTCCGATAAATCAAATAAATAATTATAGAATAATTATATTCGATAAATCAATCACAGAATATGCCACCATAATCCGTGATCGCACTCCTCCGATTATAAGATTATATTTATCTCCTCACGAGAATAATAATAAGCGTCCATTGATATAATCATTACATATGGATTAATCCTCCATAGATATTATTCGTTCTAAATCGGAAGTTACCGTTAACCCTTTTAGAACCTCTTATCCTTATTTACCATTAACCCCTAGTGATCAATTAATTCATACAACTCTTTGGTAGCTAATCGGTTGTAATATGAACTCGCATACGATCGATCGGTTTCTAGGATTAACAAATAAGGAGGCGTCTATCTACTTCCATAAATGGAAGGAATGGATTCCGTATCTGTGATAACACGGACTACTCACTCAATCCAAGATACAATGCCAAGATGGGGTAATTCGGACCACGAGACTCGATGTGTAATCCTTAACCGTCAAGTCAAACTTCAAATTCGATTCAAGCGGTTGATTGTGATCACCTCGAGATTAAGATATATCCATAAATATGATCATCCATTGATTCGATAAGACTTCTCGATTACGGAATTATATCGTGAACTCTAATCAAATCGGTCCAAATACTATATGATATATCTATCATATATAAATGCCCCATTAGGTTCTCTTAACCGAAAGTCCGGATAAGACAATCACACCTATTGTGTTTCAGGCGCATTAATAGCACGTTAAAGGAGAGACCCGATACTCTCGATTAACTTCACTACGGGCTAATTGTATTTTAAGTACATCTTCACTAACTCAATCCTCCTGTGTATATACCATACACCGAGTTAAGTGATTACATAAACGATATACTTTAGGGTTTTCTGTAGTGTAAATACTATTGTCACATCGGTGAATATGAGAATAATAAATATGAATAATAACATCATTTCATTTATTAAATAAAACAATTACAAAATTGTCTTTGGGCATCACACCTAACAATCTCCCACTTGCACGAAAGCATGTGATTAATTGTTTTAGAGCACACCCTATTATTTAAAATACAGACAAACTATCACTCCCACTTGCTCTAAAGCAAATGAGACATGTCTCTAATACCTATAGTCTCCAAGTGTCGACTAAAAGCTTCAATCGACAGCGTCTTGGTGAATGGATCAGCAGGATTATCGGCGGAGGCGATTTTCTTGACGGAAATGTCCCCTCTATCGACAAAATCGTTGATCACCCAGTATTTTCTCTCTATATGCTTCGACTTACTGTGCTTTCGAGGTTCTCTAGAGTTGGCAATGGCCCCATTGTTATCACAATAGAGAGTAATAGGATCTTCAGCATTCGGGACAACGCCTAATCCGCTGATGAACTTTCTTAACCAAAGCGCTTTTAGCGCCTCCGAGGCCGCTATGAACTCGGCTTCCATTGTTGAATCGTTTGTCTTTGGATTGCTTTTGGCTTCTCCATTCTATTGCACCGCCACCAAGCGTAAACACCGAACAGGTAGATTTAGAATCATCTCTGCCTCGATTGAAAATCGTAATCGGTGTACCCCGCTAGCTCCAAACTCCCACTCGAATAGACGAGCATATAATTTCTCGGTTCTCTTCAAATATTTGATGAGATTCTTTCACTCTTTGTCAAAGGCGGTTGCCTCGATTGGACTGAAAACGGTGACTAATCCAACGCCGTAACAAATGTCGAGTCTCGTACACCTCATAGCATACATAAGACTACCAACGGCCGAGGCATATGGCACTCTTCCCATAGCCGACCTCTTGAGGGGTTTGAGGCCCCTGAGACTTAGATAGGTAAACGCCGTGACGGGTTGGTAGAAAACCCTTCTTTGCGTTCTCCATATCAAGCGTGCAAAGCACCTTATCTATATAAGTTGCTTTGGGACAGAGCTAACATCCTGTTCTTACGATCCCTTATAATTTGGATCCTAGAACATAACTCGCTTCTCCCAAATCTTTCATTTGGAATTGCGTGGTCAACCAACTTTTCACGTCGGACATCATCCCCTTATCGTTGCCAATTAGGAGTATGTCATCAACGTACAACACTAGAAATACAACACTATCTTTGATAACCTTCTTGTACACACAAGATTCAGCAAAGTGTTGTTCGAAATCATAAGACTTGATCGTGTGATCGAATCTATGATACCAGGAACGAGATGCTTGCTTCAACCCATAAATGGATCTCGAGCAACTTGCACACCATGTGCTCTCGACCTTCTTCAATGAATCCTCGGTTGTTTGCATATAGATTTCCTCGTCAAGAAAGCCGTTGAGAAACGCTGTCTTAACATCCATTTGCCAGATTTCATATCCCGACATGGCAACAATCGAAAGGAGGATGCGGATGGTTTTCATCATGGCCACAGGTGAGAAGGTTTCCTCGTAGTCTATACCCTCTCAGCTGTGTGTAACCTTTGGCTACCAGCCGTGCTTTGAAGGTTTCAACCTTCCCATCTACTCCTCTCTTTCGCTTGTAGAGCCATTTACATCCAATGGGCCTTTCATCCCGAGGAAGTTCTACAAGTTTCAGGACCGAGTTAGAGTACATAGACTCCATCTCTTGATTCATTGCGTCAATCCATTTATCCTTATCGTGATCCAGTAAGGCCTTCTTATAGGTCGGAGGATCATCTTCCACCCCATCAGAGGTGACTACGTTTGCCTCTAAATCCATGCGGTACCGAGCGGGTGGCCGAACCACTCGCGATGACGTCTGGGTGGAACAGAATGTCGGAAGTGATTTGTTGTATTATTTAGTGTTGTTTACAGGAACATCGGCAGCCCACAATAGGCCTGATGTCATCGGAGAGTAATTCCTCTAGTACAATTGTACTTCGAGGTGCGTGGTCTTTCATATAACTTTCCTCCAAAACGAAGCGTTAGTCGAGACTAGCACTTTGTTATCTTCCGGATCGTAAAATAGACCACCACGTGTACCTTTTGCATAGCCAACAAACAAACATACTTTAAATGCGTGATTGTAGCTTGGTAGTCTTGTCCATCAGCACATGTGCAGGACAACCCCATATGCGGAAGTGACGCATGCTTTCGCGACGTCCCGACCACATCTCAATGGGTGTCTTTTCGACAGACTTTGACGGTACTGCATTCAAAATGTAGACCGCTGCTTCTAAAGCATAACCCCAAAAGGATATAGGTAGTGAGGCGTAGCTCATCATTGATCTAACCATGTTAATCAATGTCCTGTTTCTCCTCTCAAAGAACTCCGTTTCTTTGCCGAGGTGTCCTAGGCGCGCGAACGTTGGAAACAAATTCCTTTTTCAGCCAAGTAGTCAATGAACTCAGTATCTAAATACTCACCTCCACGATCCGAGCGGAGGCATTTCAATGACTTGCCTAGTTGCCTTTCGGCTTCTGCTTGGAACTCCTTGAACTTTCCAAAAGCCTCGGACTTTCTATGCAGCAGATAAACATAACCGAATCTCGAGTAATCATCAATGAAAGTCACAAAGTACTCGTATCCGCCTAGCTTGTACGTTCATCGGACCACAAAGGTCCGAATGCACTAAGTCTAGAGTTCCTGTGGCTCTATTACCCTTTGATGAGAAGGGACGCTTAGTCATTTTTCCTCCAGGCAACACTCACACAGGCGCAGCGGTGTGTCAACAGATGACTCACCTAAGGCATTAACCTTTTCAAGTCTTTTGAGTCTTTCCAAGGAAATATGGCCAAGCCTTAGATGCCACAAGTATGTTTTATCTTCTTTTACTTGAGAAACTTTTCGCCTTTTTTGAGATCTTTGATGAGCGATTTTAAACATTTCAAAGATTAAGTAGGGGAGCTTTATGTGGTCTTACAAAATATAAACCATTTTCATTTATAGTTGAACACAATTCAAAGCCATTCTTTGAAATAACAAATTCACCATTCAAACTTGAAGCAGAAAATGATTGTTCAACTAAGGCAGAATAAGAAATCAAATTTCTCCCGAAATTGGGAATAAAATAAACATTGTCTAAATGTAAAATTCTATTATTAAAATGCAAGTCCACTCTCCAACTTTGCTTTAATAAATGAGCGCCCAGTGCCTACTCGCATCACTTGAGAACCCTCTTCCACTCCTCGCATGCGAACTAAGAATCAGAATGAAGAACATACATGGTTAGTAGCTCCAAGATCAAGTATCCAAGTGGACACATCTTTAGCTACATTAAAAGATTCCAAGAATAGTAATTCCAAATTACCTTTCTTATCTTTCCCAGCGACAGCCTTGACTTTGCCATCTTTCACATCACGAAGGTATTCGGGACAATGGCGTCGCCAATGTCCTACCTCCTTACAGTAAAAGCATTTGCCCTTGGGCTTGGACTCGTCAACTTTCTTGGCAGCCTTTTTCTTCATTGGCTTGGGCACGGGTGCAACACTACCCTTCTTCTTCGGTTTCGCCTTAGGCTTGTTTGATGACCTGGCTTCGCCATATTGGCTTGACTTTCTTATCCCTACTTGGACCTTATCTTTCGATAGCAGCCCTCGTAGATAGTCAGTTCATTCAAGATCTCGTGTCATGGTCAATTCATATTTGCCCATCAGATACTGAGTTTTGAACGGGATAAACTCAGGAGTCAACGATTCCAAAATCATTGATACTTGAGTTGCTTCATCGAACTTTGATCCATGAATACCGGCGTCATTGAAGTAACTGATCATATTCAGAACATGACCATTCAACGCTTGACCTTTCTTCAATTTCGTGTTGACGGCCAACCTGATGGCATCGTGTCTTGCTTGGTTGCTAGGTGATCCAAACATCGTAGTAAGTTTCCACATGATTTCTCCTGCAGACTCAAACTCTTCAATCTGGGTCCTAATAACCTCCGACACTGCCGCCAGGATGATCCCACGAGCCCGGTTATCGCTTCGATCCGGCCGATTACGCCGTTCGATCTCGGCTTTACCAGGTTTTGGATCGCCAACGTAGGGCATTCGTAAGTAAGTACATGTTGCACATTCTCATACGTGAGCACCACGTTTAAGTTACTCTTCCATTTCTTAAAGTTGTTTCCGTTAATTTTTTGAGACAAGAAAGCGTAAATTTGAGCGAGACATTTTCTTTGAAAATAAAATGACATGTATTAATTCAAGTTTAACACTACTATATTAAATTTTAGGAATTGTAAACTAAAAATAAGTCTACTCTACCATTCCAAGGTTTTAACCTCGCATCTCAGTGCCGCCTTAGGGTAGGTCAAAGAGATGACGGTTAAATCGAGACAATCTCATCAATGAATAACTTGTGAGAATCAAACATCCCACGGAATCGAACATCCCTTTATTCATTGACTACCTTCCTTTTAGCCTAGATATTATCAATAATACCCATGATGAGTGTGACCTACTATATCGGTTCTCTTAGGTACGCCCGAGTATGCCGTCTTAGGATAGGTCGGTGACCCGACGAGTACCCGTAAAACCTATCCTTTCGGAGACCAAGCCATGAATGTTGATAGGGCGAACACCATCCTTAGGGGACGAAATCAAAGCGCCTCGGCGTCACCCTTCTCTCACTTACTTGTATCTATAGTAGAGGCCGTGGGGTTGGGCCGTCGCCTCCCGCTCCCACTCAATAATTTGGAAGTGGTTGTGGGTTAACTAACCACGTCTTTTGATGTTATCATAAAAGCTCATCAAATCAAGGATTCGAATGGTGTCGGTAACGTAGGCAAGCCTACCCGCCCTATTCGTTGGAACATATGTGATGATCGGACGAAAATCGGGTCAAAGAGCGCGTTTGAGATGGGAAGGAATCACCCCTCCGTTCTCCGGTGTGGCTTAGTCTTGCCGGACCCCGTGCATACATCACACTAGGAGGGTTAAGTCGGTCGAGCCAAGCTCGTTGACCACCCAACCTATAAAGCGAACCGTTTTATCCAAGATTTATTGTTCTTTTACCATCATTCAATTTTCGTAGACACTACGAATTGAAAACGTGATCTCGTTTGGGCTTTAAGGCGGTTCACCGAGAACACACACCGAAAGGCTAACGATTTCATAACCCGTCCTCGGATCTTTAATTAGTTACTAAATTAAATTAATTACCACATATTAATTAAATTTCAACTAATTACACGAGTTTGTATACATGCCTATTTTAATTACCAAAATTAAAATTCTACATGTATGCATGGAGTGGATTTATGATATGATGCATGTCATGGCAATTCCGATTTTATATCTATTTTATGATCGAACACATAAAAAATAAATTGCGGAAATTTAAACACCGAGATGGATTGTTGGTACCCCGTAACTAATCTATCCTAGGAAAAATAAATTACAATCTTCTTGTCTTGAGTCTTGATCTTGAATCTTGAACTCGAACCGCTTGAACACGAACCACGAACACCGAGAGGAGAAAAGGTCTTTTAATTAAATAAATCCAATTTATTTTAATTATTCATATATTTAATTTTATTATGTTACATGCGGCTGCTTTTAATTTATTTTCCAAAAAATATTTTTTTTTTTTTCTTCTTCATGCGGCAGTTGAAAGATCATAAAAAAAAAAATTAGGTCACATAAAAAAGTTTCATGCAGCCGCAACAAAAAATAAACCCTAGCCGCATATTTTTATTAAACAGGACTTATAGCGACGCTTTTCAGCGTCGCAGAAAGTCCTGTAGCAGTTTTTTAATAAAATTCATCCGTTTCTCCTCGTTCATACCTTGGGTTTCGTCTTGATCTTCAATTTTTCAGCAAGATCTTCATCTTTTCCAGCCCGGATAATCAAAATAACAATAAAAGATGCTACTTTTTACATAAATCTCGAAAAGAAAGACATAAAAAAAATACAATTCCTATGCTCAATTGTTACTAAACAAAGGAGCTACAATAGATCTAACGAGTAAACAGTACCAACCCCAATCCATCTCTTCAACCAAGACATTCATAACATAAAAAAAAGAATAACATGCGTCGGCCCTATCTTTTAAAAAAAATTGGGACAAAAAATCTACATGTTTTACCACTCCTAGATCTAATATTTTATACGTATAAATATAGATCACCATGGTCTCTGATACCACTGTTAGGAAAATATCATCGCAACGGAAGCGATTTAAGGATCTAGATCTATAAAATACACGTAATAAAATAACTAGATCTACATCTACAAGGGGGATGTAGATCATACCTCTTGAATCTCTAAATTCAAGTTGAAGAACCGCAAAGGATGAATGTGAAGATGTGAAGAGCACCACAGTCTTCCGATCGTGTGATCCAAGCAACTCCCGGTGGAAGGAAATCCTCGTCTCGAATCCTTCCGATATGCTACCCGGAAAAATCTCCAAGATTTCTCCCCAAAACCCCTTGGCCGAATTTTTCCTCTTCTTTCTCTAAGAAAGTCGAAATTATGTGTGTGTTAAGGCTTCAGGAGAACTCTCTTTATATAGAGAGAGTAATCCTTGTCCTCCAAGGATTAAATAATTAAGAGATAATTATTACATTAATCCTTTTTCCAAATAAAAGATAAATAAAATAATTATCCCAAACAAATTAGGATAAATCATATTATTATCTAATATTTCATGAATTATCATTTAACAAATAAAAGATAAATCACACATTAAATAATTATCCAAGAAAAACCAATTTTCCAATAATTAAATAATAACACAAAAATGCATGCGCACCTTTCTTTCAAAGTAAGGTCCACGCACCTTTTTAATATATTTGACCAAAAAAGGTCAACACACCAATTTTGGGCCGAGTCCACGAAAAATGTCTTTTCCGTGTATTTAATTATTTAGCCCAACTATTTTAATAGTCCACTAAACAATTAATTCACATATCGTTTTAATAAAGTCCAACAAGAACTAAATTAATATTATTAGGATTCGACGTCCGAGAATAGCTATGCTATATTAGGAGGCACGTCGGGGACCATGGACTAATAATCAGCGGCTCCGATAAATCAAATAAATAATTATAGAATAATTATATTCGATAAATCAATCACAGGAATATGCCACCATAATCCCGTGACTGCACTCCTCCGATTATAAGATTATATTTATCTCCTCACGAGAATAATAATAAGCGTCCATTGATATAATCATTACATATGGATTAATCCTCCATAGACTGTTCGTTCTAAATCGGGAAGTTACCGTTAACCCTTTTTAGAACCTCTTATCCTTATTTACCATTAACCCCCTAGTGATCAATTAATTCATACAACTCATTGGTAGCTAATCAGTGTAATATGAACTCGTACGATCGATCAGTTTCTAGGATTAACAAATAAGGGAACTGTCTATCTACTTCCATAAATGGAAGGAATGGATTCCGTATCTGTGATAACACAGACTACTCACTCAATCCAGTACAATGCCAAGATGGGGTAATTCAGACCACAGACTCAGTGTAATCCTTAACCGTCAAGTCAAACTTCATACCGATTCAAGCGGTTGATCGTGATCACCTCGAGATTAAGATATATCCATAAATATGATCATCCATTGATTCGATAAGACTTCTCGATTACGGAATTATATCGTGAACTCTAATCAAATCGGTCCAAATTTCTATATGATATATCTATCATATATAAATGCCCCATTAGGTTCTCTTAACCGAAAGTCCGGATAAGACAATCACACCTATTGTGTTCTGGGCGCATTAATAGCACGTTAAAGGAGAGACCCGATACTCTCGATTAACTTCACTACGGGCTAATTGTATTTTAAGTACATCTTCACTAACTCAATCCTCCTGTGTATATACCATACAATCGAGTTAAGTGATTACATAAACGATATACTTTAGGGTTTTACGTAGTGTAAATACTATTGTCACATCGGTGAATATGAGAATAATAAATATGAATAATAACATCATTTCATTTATTAAATAAAACAATTACAAAATTGTCTTTCGGGCATCACACCTAACAGCGTACTGATGCAACGGAGGCGAGTGATCGCGTATGCATCGAGGCAGCTGAAACCATACGAGGGTAACTACCCGACTCACGACTTAGAGTTGGCAGCTGTGGTCTTCGCATTGAAGATATGGCGACACTACTTGTATGGAATAACTTTCAAGGTGTTTTCGGATCACAAGAGTCCAAGTACATATTTACGAATGAGCTCAACATGCGCCAGAGGCGTTGGTTGGAGCTAATTAAAGATTATGAAATGGAAATCCAATACCACGAAGGGAAGGCCAATGTAGTGGCGGACGCTTTGAGTCGGAAATTGATTCATTCCTTGTGCGAGGAAGTAGCTCGGATCAGACTACGAGAAGAGTTGGACCGCATGGATATCTGTGTCATCCAGAAGGGCGGAGATAAAAGCGACTTCGTCTTACAACCCGAATTATACGCTGAGATACGGGCGAGACAAGTGGGTGACAGGGTAATTGAGGCAAAGAAGGCCAAGATTGGTACAGATGGAGCGGCTGATTTTACGTTACACGAGGATGGTAGTATCCGGTTTAAGGGTCGGTTATGTGTACCAGCCGACGAAGAACTCAAGAGGCGGATCTTGAGTGAAGCTCATAATACGCCTTATTCTGTTCACCCGGGAGGAGACAAACTATATAAAGATCTCAGGAAAACCTTTTGGTGGCCCAATATGAAACGCGAAGTGGCAGAATTTGTGGCAAAGTGCTTGACTTGTCAGAAGGTCAAGATTGAACATCGACGCCACAGGGTATGCTGCGCAAATTGGATGTGCCGGTTTGGAAGTGGGATTCCATCTCCATGGATTTTGTATGTGGATTACCGAGGAGCCCTAAGGGGAATAATATGATTTGGGTCATTGTGGATAGACTGACCAAAGCGGCGCATTTCATCCCGTTGAAAGACACACGGAGTAAGACGGAGTTGGGTATGGCATACCGGAGAAATATTGTGAGACTACATGGTATACCCAAAGACATTGTGTCGAGATAGAGATGCACGAGATTCATATCTCGGTTTTGGCAGAGCTCTGAGCAGCCTTGGGGACGGAGCTACGAATGAGTCTGACTTTTCACCCTCGCTACCGATGGTCGACGGAGAGGACCATACAAACTTTGGAAGACATGCTATGGGCATGTGTATTAGAATTCAAAGGCTCTTGGGAGGAAAAGCTCGATCTTATTGAGTTTTCATACAACAACGGCTACCATGCCAAGTATTAAGATGGCACCTTTTGAGGCACTTTATGGTAGGAAGTGCAAGAGTCCGGTTTGTTGGGACGATTCGTCCGAGGCAGTGATTTTGGGACCGCAGATGATCGAAGATACGATTAAGCAGGCGCAGATAATCCGAGAAAAGATGAAGGCTGCCAGGATCGGCGAAGAGTTATCTGACTTACACCGCCGGGATATTGAGTTCGCCGTGGGCGATAAAGTATTGCTACGAGTATCACCAACCGAGGAGTGATGCGTTTTGGCAAGAAAGGAAGTTGAGTCCCAAGTACGTGGGGCCATACGAGGTCTTGGACCGCATAGGTGAAGTAGCATATCGACTAGCCTTGCCACCGGCGTTGGATAAAGTGCATAATGTGTTTCATGTATCTCAATTGCGCAAGTACGTGAGTGATCCTTCTCACGTGATCGAACCGGAGGTCGTTGAACTGGATCAATCCTTGACTTACGAAGAGTACCGGCACAGATATTAGATACCAAAGCACGGAAAACAAGGGGCGTGAGGTTAGGATCGTCAAGGTTTTATGGTCTAACCATGCCACCGAGGAGGCGACATGGGAAGGCGAGGATACTATGCGGTGAAGTACCGCACTTGTTCTCTTAAGGTATGCGGTTTTCAAGCCTTGCACGTTAAATCCTTTTGCTTATCTTCGGAGGCGAAGGGTGTTTTAAGGGGTGGAGCAACGCCGGTGCGAACCCGAACCGAGGACGAAGTTTTGTCTTAAGGGGAGGATGTAATATCCCGAAATTTTGACTCCTATTTATTGGAAAAAAAAAAAAGGTTCAATAACTTGGGGAATTATGTGTTTAGTAATTATTTGGAAGGGTGATTAATAATTAAAATGGAATCTGTATAATTCTTTAATTAAAAGGAAATACATTGGTTAATAATTAAAAGGGGAGGGGGACTTCTTTTATTCCTTCTCCATCTTTTTCCCAATTACACGTGAAACCCAAACCCTCCCCATTGCCGCCGACTGTGTGAAGAAGAAGGAGAGAAAAATATCTCTCCTTGGTGTTTAGGAATTAAGTAAATCGTAATCATTTATTTTCTTTTATAGATTCGAGCTTTCGTTGAGGATCGTTTCTAGCTTAGCAAGGGCTTTCAAGAACGCAGCAATTCCGGTAAGGATAATTCTATCTTTGTCAAAAGTTTAACTTGATGATGTAAAAGTATAATTTAAGACTTCTATGCTTGTGTGCCACGGTTTTGGTGTGTTAAGCGTTCCTAGTAGTGTGTTTTTGTGTTAGTTAAAATCTACGATCGATATGATACCTTTGTATGGAGTTTTATGGGCCTAAAGTGTTGTGTTTCTTTCTTTGTGTTGTGGAGAAACGGCTCGAAATCGCGTAGAGAGCTTTTAGGGTTTTAGTTGAAACCCAGTTTGGACGGGCGTCTGCGCTTGAGAGGTCGGGCGTCGATCTTGGTCTCAACTTCAGGCGGGTGTCCGGATTCTGGGACGGGCATCCGAAGGAGCTACTTTTGATTCGGGATGTAAAGTTTTACGGTGGGCGGGCGTCCAAGTATAATGGACGGACGTCCAGTGCTAAAACCGATTCGAGGATGTAACGAGTTTCCTTGGGCGCGCGTCTGAGACCTTGGGCGGGCGTCTACTACTTTTCCAAACGGGCATCCAACATTTTGACGGGCGCCCGGTTTAAATGTTCTCTCTTCTTTGCTAGTTATGGATAAACCTTACGAGCATGTTTTTGTAAGTTGTGTTTGGATGAGAAAACGGTATTGGTAACATTGGGTTTTGGATTTTGGGCATTGGAGTTCGTAGACCCGTAGTGATTGGGCCGGATAGGGTAGCTCCCAAAGCCGTAAACCGGGAAGGTTTCTTACGACTTCAATGACACTACGTGTGTTTGGGAGTTGCGAGGCAGTGGTGTGGTCGGGCCGGATAGGATAGTACCCGAAGCCGGGAACCCGGAAGGTTTCCTTGCACCCAAAGACGTGATGGTCCATCTAGTATGGTACCATTGGATGACCCTTAGGACCCTCCTCTCAGGGCTTTACCCTTTTTGAGGATGTGCACATTCGGGACCTTTAGGTGGCTAGTTGTGATGTTTGGTATCTGTATATGGGCAGGTCGTAACTTTTATAGATTGGTTGGGTCCTTCATAAATTTAGTAGTACCTTTTTTGAGTTTGTGTTACTTTTGTACACTAGATTTACTCTTACTCAACTTTATAGTTGACGGTTTGTACTTTCGTCTGACCCTGCTATGATCCATTTATAGGGAGCAGATTCTTAGCAGGTACTTCTATGGATGTTTGCTTGTTGCTGGGATGTCGCGGGGTTTGAGAGCCACGTAGTCGCAGTCACATGTTGTCTACATTATTTGAATTTTAAATTCTAAAGATTTTGATGTTCCGCATAATTACATTTTCTTTCGGATTTGTACTCACTTTAATATTTTCTTTCAAAATAATGAATGGTGAATGTTTATTTTCTTTCTGCTGTGGAATGTTGAATGTTACCGCCACGACTGTGTGTCGCGATGGGTGGCACTACGGTGACCAATACCGGCGGCCGACGGGATTGGAAATCGGGGTGTTACATTAATATATTACGAGTGTATAGATCCATACTTGTTCGTATTCACCACTTTCAAAGACCGGCGAAGGCAATTCATGATTAATTTTGATTATCGCAGATGATTGGTATCATTCATCGTATTCCTTCATGCATTGCCCATTCTTCTTCGCACGTGGGCCTCTCAAATTTTCAGGAATAAGATGGTAATTATATTCCTCAAAATCTTTTTAAAGATTATCAAACTTTGCAAGGTAAGCTCGGACTTTCATACAAGACGATCTCTTTGCAAGAATAGGACATCCAGGCTTGTCCTGCACACGGCCAAATTGTCTCACAACTCTGTTTGAATGATACGGCTCTTTCATGTTGTCAACAACTAGACATTCACAAAACCCATCAACCTCGTGAGGATCCTCGTGGGGTCCAAAGAAACTTCAAATAATAAGATAAGGAAAACAAAAGTCATAAGTGTGTCCGTTCACTTAAACTCCAGTTAATAAGTACGTACAAAACTTACATCTTCCTTGGTCATATTGTCCAACTCCCCCTGTTGATAAGATGAATTGATAATAAAATACTTGACCACCATAAACCAATACTAGCAAGAGGACTAGGTCCATCATAGTACAGCTATAGCGAATCAAGGTCGATCCCATAGGGAACCAATTGTGGATCATTTATATACAAACAATTAATCATTCATGCCGAGCACACGAAGGCGGTCTACGACAAACAAACGACAAGAAAAGATAAAGGACACGACTCGACACTGTTGGAAAATGATGGTTAAAATGGATATTTTAAATGATATGTCATATTATGCCTATTGGGACTAAGTGGTGAATGAAAAGTGTTAGTAATAAAGGGAAAATTGGAGAAACCAATTTCTCCCATATTGGAAGGAATGAAGGAAAAGAGCCAACATATATATGATGTTGTATTATTGTAGTGGTAAGAATTTACCAACTTTATACACCGTTCTCTATGCACGGGCGCATGGGGGAGGTGCAAATCCATCCGGATTTCAGCTTGAACTTGTGTGCGAGCGTGCGTCCTGTGGACACGAATGCAGCTCGATTCAAATGCTCCCCGTGAAGGTTCGGTTTTGCAACTTGATCCTTTATTTTTCGGACTGAATGCTGATAATTCAGAGACCTTCCAACTGACAACACTTATGGCAGCTGCTGCTGATGTGCCTGTTCCAATCCTGAGCTTTGATGACATTCATTTCGAAATAATGATGCTGAGGCTGTTCATTTTTCATATTACAAGGCACATATGCTCTGACAGGGAAGTGTTTACTACGTTCGAGTCAGTTCAAGGTTCATGAGGCTGTAATTCAGAATTTTCTCAAAATATTCTTCTTACACAAATCATTAAAAACTCTTCTGTGAGCTTATCCTCGTTCAATCTCACTCTTTCTTCATCTTAGGAATGAGCTTGAGGGTTACCCCCCACAGTGACTTCACTTCGGCAATTAGGTTTTCCCATTGAACCGAGATCTTGAGATCTCCAATCTACAAGGTTGGGTTTTCCTTCGCAAAAGTTTTATTCCATGGGCTTTAGTCCTATTCCTCTTGATGATTTAGCAACTACCTCTCTATTTAACCCTATGGTTAGCGGATCCGCAAGATTATCCTCTGACTTAACATAGTCTAAGGTAATCGTACCAGTTGAGAGTAGTTGTCTAATAGAATTATGTCTTCGGCGTATGTTCCTAGACTTACCATTATACATTATATTTTGTGCTCTTCCAATCGATTGGTATCATGATGAATACATATTAGCTAGCAGCGGCCGGCCAATGAAGAATATCCTCTAGGAATTGATGCAACCATTCTGCCTGTTCCCCACATTTATCGCCCGCGCATTGAGAACGGTGTATAAAGTTGGTAAATTCTTACCACTACAATAATACAACATCATATATATGTTGGCTCTTTTCTTTCCTTCCTTCCAAAATGGGAGAAATTGGTTTCTCCAATTTTTCCTTTATTACTAACACTTTCCATTCACCACTTAGGCCCAATAGGCACAATATGACATATCATTTAAAATATCCATTTTACAACTCATTAGGTACATTAGACTTCCAATGATCCTTGCATACTCTAATTGAGATACACCCTCAACTTTATTTTTGAACAAAGGTTGACTTTGATCTATTGGTGTTCTAGCTTAATTTGAGTCATCTTTATTGAATTTTTCCAGGATTTTATCAATATAATTAGATTGATTCAAAATGAGACCATTAGAATTTCTTATAATTCTAATTCCCAATATCATCTTTGCCAAACCCATATCTTTCATTTCAAATCTGGCGTTTAACATATCTTTGGTAGATTTGATCATCTTATCATTACTACCAACTATCAGCATGTCATCCCCTAAACTTGACTTAGTTTCGGGTAGGACACTAGATCACTGTGCTATATTACGTGACTTCACCTTTTGGGTCTCCATCTCATATAACTTGCATGCTTACAATACTGGGGATGCCGATATTAACCGTATTCTCACCTAGGCAATATTCATGTGGTTAGGCGTACTTCCTAGGCGATCGCATCAGTCTCCGTCCCATTAACACTAACTGTGTACGTATCATGTTAATATATGATTTACGTATAACTAGATGAGCTCAATTCCCGAATACAGAACAGATCTAGATCTAGCTGAAAGTCCCAGAAGATCAATTCATGAGCCGACCTAGGAGCCCTATATTGGTATTTTCTAATCATACGCTAATTAAAACAGACAAGCAATGTAGCCGTAGCCATACCTACTAAGATAAGAAATTTTAGGTGGACAATCACACCATAAAGGCGTGGCTAGATTGTGCGCTAAAACCTAAATCTTAGCGTTTCTACATACGTAACGGATAAAATAGAGATTCATAAAGCAATTATATAGATCTACTAAAAACATGATTGTCGATCATACCAAAGTCATATATAGATCACTAGATGGCGGCGTGGGCGTGTGGATCCTTATAGACGAGGAATCCTCACTGCCTCACGTCTTATCCATAGATCTACATTGTTTGACGAAGAACGAACAACCTCAAACGATAAACAATAATTGGGGGGACTTAATTACAAAGAACAAAGAACAAATAAATAAAATAACTCACATAATTGCTGCTGAACTTGTATAAAATCAGCTCTGAGAAACTAAGAATTTGTGTTATGAAAAGTGATGTAAAGTGTGGTGTATGTTATAAAATTCGTGGCTGCTCTTTATATAGAGGCTTAGGCCGACTTAATGATAGATTTAAAAACCCTAAAACGCGTAGAGATAACTCCAAGTCGATCCTCAAGATTTTCTTTGAACTCGCTTCAGGTGAATGCCTATCTCATTGCCGTGAGCTCACCGACCTACGATTGGCTCATTTGGCTTTTCTTGTTACACACTCCACTCCTCATGCTACTTTGATATTTATCTTTAATGCAATCCGATTCCGCTCTGATTTATCTTCAGATTTACTTCCTTCGTTGGTAGATATCCTCCGATTCACCGTAATCTATAAAATCAATAATTATCACACAGTAAATCGTAAATAAATAGATAAATACCAAATTATATTCTATAAATCATATAACATTAAATAAACATTATAAACGTGTGATTTAATATAAAATATATATTATTAAGCTCGATTTAAGGATAATGTTGATGACTTTTATGGGTATAATGTGACCGTCATCAACTACCCCCCACTTAGACTTTGATCATCCCGAACAAAGCATCAATAAGTCATTCCCCAAGACAACATTTTCCAATGGTCAAATCATACTTACACAAGAAACTCGAGTCAACTCATGCCATTCATGCTCATAAGGTATGCATCATTCACTACTCGCTATGAATCGAAGTGATGTATGCATGTGCATTCAGTTTTATATATTCGTGGCAAGATTAAAGTTTATGCTAACTTCGCAGTCTTAACCTACCAACATCAGCATTCCCACTTCTTAAGCCTCGCAATGGGTAAAGACATGGTGCAATAAGCAAGAGCGTAATCCATAAGGTTTTTGGACTCGGAGACCGAGAAATACTCAAAGCCTCTTAAAAAGTTGAATTTCTTCGCATTTTAATAATTTCAATTATTAACACTTCTCAAGAAAGAAACTTTCTTTAAAAGTAAAGTATGCATTGCAAGAATCCTCCTCTCACGGATTAGTCAATAGCATTGAATATTACCACAAGCTCGGGGCTACTTTGGTAATGTTACTACAAGCCCAGTGTTTAACGCATTGTTAAAACATAGATAATTCTCAAGCTTATTACTCCGCTTTGATCGCAGAAGATAGGAATACATCAGCACATAAATATCGACACTAAGTCTACATAACCAATCATCTACGCAATGTACACATAATTCTTTTAGTTATTATGATTCGCGCGATAATAGTCGTTTCAATTGAGTAATCGAATAATAAATAACTACTTGCAACAGTCGGCATGAATATCCTTAAATTTACTTCACATAAGTATAAAATGATCACGTAATCATACACCTTGGTTCCTTTCATATCAATTCAATGTTTTAAGAACTCACAATTCTAAGGTTACGAGATAATTAATTTTGGCATTTGTTCAAAATTTCAATTTTTCACCGTTTCATTCAATTTTCAATTATAACACATCATAGATAAGTCTCCTACCCCCCACTTAAACATGGCATTGTCCTCAATGACAAAGAAAAATAAGAATTTAAGAAAAAGACTTAGCTCTGGAAACGCCTCTCAAGTAGATCGGAGTAATCCAAGCACGTCATGGAGAAGCAAATGAAAACCTATTTAAGCAAACCGAACAGAAACTCCACGAAACCGTTAATAACATGTCAATGAAAGTTATAAAATAATGTGGCAGTAATTAGATAGAAAATATTCAAAAACAAATTAAGCCACTTTATTTCATACAACCAATGACAAGTAAAACCAAAGAGTTAAAACGACTCGTTCATACACGAATTCTAAAATGAATAAGAAGAAGGATATAAACAGACTCAAAATGAAAAATACTAAATAGAAATAAAAATAAACAATCAACAAAAGATTATAGTCTTCATTGATATCCTCCACCACAAAAATATGCAGAAAACCGGGTGGATAAGACAAAGATCAGAAAGCATTACCCCATGTGTGAAAACATGAGATTTACTGGATTGATAAGGTATTTAATCCAGCGTAAAAGAGAAACTAGTTAAGGTATAACAGATTGGGGGGACCTATGACTAAATATTAAATCAGATACTGGGCACAGACTCTTAACATTTTGATTGGATAACAACAACTTAGGCAGATGTAGCTTCTCCTCGAAATTATGAATTACCCAATTTAGCATGTAGAAGTTCTCAATGTCATCAAGAAGGTCGGATCGGTGTGATAGCTTAGAACAAAACTCATCATCTATATGTGTCGGAATGGTCAGGAAAAATTGAAATTTAGAACATCCGGTAGGAAGATAAGTAGTAGTTTGATCGAATCAAAAACTGTTAAAAGATTGCTAGGTTCAGAGCTACACTTACCCCAGCGTGGATCCAGAAAAATCAATATGATGAAAGATAATCATTAAAACATAGCAATTTACTAATTCCGCAACAAAAGGGTATTTTGTAAACAACATGGAGGTTGAGAGTATGATGGGTTTAGAAAAAGATATTTATAAGAATGGTAACAAAAGATAAAGGGTGGGTAAGAAATTGTGTTTTGGGTGGGTATTGGTTAAGGGATTAGGTTGGACAGTGATACAGATGGAAAGAAAGAGAGGCGATGAAAGAATGGTTAGAAATGTGAATTGTTGGGGCAGATTGGTGGAAGGATCGCAAAGTTTGAAGGTGAAAAAGTGTAAAGGAAGGATAAGCATATTTGCAGAACGAATTGCACACCACTTTAGAATTTCACTTGGATCACCTAAAAAGTATTAGAAGTTGACCAAAATCATTCTTGTTTGCACCAATCATTCTCTGTTACCTTTGCTCAAGCTCACTTAATGCTTCCAACCTAAGGTTGATTGCTAAATTTTCTTTTCTTTAGCAATTTCTCGACTCTCCTATGAAACTCTAATTCACGTGGCCTATATTGAGTAAAAAAGTTTTGCACATCCTTAGCCTAATGGCCATCGGAACACGGCAAAATAAAAAACTTCAACATATGTCACGCTACTCTTATTTGACTTAAAGAAAACAAAACATAAAAGCCTAAAAAGAAATCCTAAAGGTTTTAGAAGTAGTTCTGAGTTTAAAGTCCTCAGCTCGACTTTCCTAAAATTATCCTTGTCCGTTATCCTTCTTGGATCGCCAAATGTTGACCTCTTGAGCACTATATGAGGTGGACTCGTTCTTTTGCGGATTAATATCCTTCCCTTGGTTGTGAGACCTAGGAAACAACATTTATCTATACCATTTATACAAAGCTCTTACCTCGGCTCTCGTTTTAGGAACTAATGAATTCTAAGGAGATTTAGTCCTAGGGATTTACTTTATACCCATTCCTCTATAAGTCTGCATCATTATGCTCTCTCAAAACTCAACGTCTTATTTAGATTGAGAATTAAAACTACACAAATCGTTGCTCCCCTGGCTGGTAGAATAAAAGCATTCTTATGTGTAGGACACAGAGATTTAGCGTCCTTCTCAGTTAATAGAACTATGAGGTACTCTTTATTCACTGCTTCCATCAACTACTACATGTTTCCCTACACCCTCTAGATGAGACAGATTTGGGGCAGAACCTTCGGCACTAATAAAATTAATCTTAAAACTCACTCCAGGCTAAGATTCTCATTCAGGTACATGTAAAGACAAACTTATGTTCAAAAAAACAAAAGATAGTAAAACATAAGCAAAAAAGGTAGTACCTTGCCTTCAACATTGTACCACGAATAATTCGAACCTTTTAATATTTATTTTCTTTGAGCCATCTTGGAGCTTTAAAGGTAATGTTTCCATTGCTTTTCCCGTCGTAGATTCGTAGCTCAACATGTTGCTGGGTTATTTTCTCAGCGCCCACGAAAAATTACTAACTCAGATTATTGCTTCCCTGGTTTCTGCAAATAGAAGAAAAACAAAAATAAACAGACCGTAGACTGACTTTAACATGGTTTCCCATGCTGCTATCAGACCTACGGATTAAACATACAGAGATAAACAGACACGCGAAGTCCCGTAAAAAGAACCAGGCTCATTGGCAATGAGAGGCGCTCTCATTGGGAAGCGAAACCATTATTCAGATTCTAGAATTTTTACACAGAGCGAGATAAACGAAAGGGACTCAAAAACGTAAAAACAGACTCTAAAACAGAAAAATCTACATGAATAAAAAATTATTTATATATAAAACTGACCGTTGGTTCCCCGGTGTTCGGTAAAAACTAGTTTTAAATTTATAAACCGAAACACCCCAAGTATAAGGTTCGTAGTAAAGGGTGTTAACGGGTCGTCCTAAGGGAATCGAATGATGTCGGAAACAAAAATACAGTTAACGTACCGGTGAATTGTCACGATAAATCTAGTTAAACGAATAAAACAAAAGAGATCGAATTAAACCTAAATAAACTACTGAATCTAAAACCCAAATTGCTATGAAAAATTACTGACTTTCTTCTTAATGTAACGAGACAGTAGGCCAACAAGGATTCTACCAAACAACCACCACCCAACCAGTTTGTGAGATGAATCAAATTTCTTGGTGTGATCTAACTTAAATCCAATCAAATTTCTTTAAACAAATTTATTTGGTTTCTTTCCTTTCTCAAGTGAAACAAAATTAACAATAAAAGAACATGATCATGAGTTCGTTTCGAATCTCCTACCCAATTAACAATAAACTAATCTCTCGGAATATCATTAATCAGATCGAATGAAGGGTTGTATGTAAATTTAATTCTCATCAAATTCAAAACAACCATCGTTTCATCGATTTTTCAATCTAACAAAACATACATTCAAACAATTCAAAACATTCGATAAAGAAAAATAAATTCAAACTCACTAATAATGTTTCTTTGAAAAATCTCCTGGTTGTGGTGATGTTGTAATGGCTTCATCCCGTTGTCCTCATCGCGAATTGCTTAGCCTTCAATCATCTTCAATCTCCAAAAGAAAATTGAAAGAAAGAAACTCATGTTTTTGTGTGATGTGCAGCGGCCGCTATGTAATGATGTGTTGTATTTTTCTCGTGTGTTCTTTTACGCTCGAATGGTGTCGCTTATATAGGAGTTTCACGACATAAGGAAGGATCTAGAAAACGCGCGTCGATTTCAAGCCTCGAAGAGACCCGACATAAGACACTCGGTCGATCGAATAGCATGGCTCGGTCGACCGAGCCTACCTATTTACGCGTTTTCACACTGTTGCTTCGTATGCCGTGTCCCACACTTCACTCTTTCGATCTGATCTGATTTATCCTCTCTTCAATGCTCCGATTTTCTTCTTTAATTTGAAATCACTTGATTGAATGAGATTAATTTTCTCCATTAATAATATCCCCATGCATATCTTTTAATTTTCTGCAAAATTGTTGTTACACCAAGTCATCGAATAATAATAATAATAAAATGTGTAACAAAATAACATTTAAACTCAATATTTCCTCATAATTAAGTTATAACCCCTCAATAACCATTATAGGAATTTAACGGTTAAAACACGCTTTTCTCATTTATTACCCTTAAAAATAAGGTAAATTGTTTAGGGATTAAGCCCGAAAATATAGTAAAATATACCCTAAACAACTCCCCCACACTTAGCTTTTTGTTCGTCCCGAACAAAATAATCAAAACCGGCTCACTGTACATGTAATCCACATAGATTCCTGACTCACGTAACAAAAGATACGACAAATATAGCAAGTAATACCAACATAGAGATAGATTCAATGTGTGTGTGAAAAGCCCTTTTCAATCTCCACTATTCTTTCGCACAAAATCCGTTCAAATAATCCTAATGACTTTCCTAGGTATAGGCAGTAACCGTTCCACAAAAAGTCTTCTCGTGTACTTATTAGGATAATCCCTATAACATATCATTCGGTTTATACTGGGGATAGTTAAAGGATAACTAAGTTTTCAACCATGCTTACTAACTTTCCACATTGCCATTTGCTAATTTTTCTTTCTTTTTTTTTTTTAAAGTTCACTTAGTTCCACATGTATAGCATATGCCCTCATTCCCAGCAATAGGATGTTTCGTGATAACACCCTAGCTGGACTACTATCATCAGGCAGTCGGGAGCTATTGAATCTCATAGTGGTATAGGACATTTCGTGATAATGCCCAACCGCACTCAAATCATTGGCAGCTACATCCGACATACTCATATTTTATTCATATTACTCATCTTATATTGGTGTACAAACCTTAAGATATATCCCTCCTATCACATTCAAACCTTCAGATATTCACAGTACACGGTTAGAAATTAGGTGTAATGTTTACTGTTACTATTAAGCACAAGTCTCTCTAGGATAAATCACTAGGCTAGTGAATGGATAAAGTTTGAAAATGTCGCTTCAATTTCAAAGGCTTACGTGAATATGAAATGAATACTATCTCATATTAGTAAAAGCATGCTATAACTGTAAGGTGTAGTGCCCGAAAGACAATTGTATAATTGTTTTAGGACAGAATTTATAATTCATCTTAATATATGCATGTATGCTTATAATTAAGACACTACTGAAAACCCTAAGTACCTCGTTTATGTAATCACATAACTCAGTGTATGGCTATACACAAGAGGATTGAGTTAGTGAGATGTACTTAAAATTAACTTAGTCCGTAGCGTTTATTAACTGAGTATGGGTCTCATGATTAATTTGCTATTAATGCGCCTGAACACTTTAGTGTGATGAGTCTTATCCGGACTGTCGGTAATAGTACCTAGTGGGGCATTTATATATGATGATAATCATATGAAATTTGGACCGATTTGATTTGAGTTCTCGAAATAATTCCGTAATCGAGAAGTCTTATCGAATCACAAGATGATCATGTATGGATTAATCTTAATCCCGAGGTGATCACTGCATTTAACGCTTAGACTAGGGTAGAGTTTGATGTGTTAGTAAGGATCACTTGAAGTATGTGGTCCAACACTCTCGTTGGCTCTATTGTGGAATGAGTGAGTGGTCCGTGCTATCACGAGATATGGAATCCATTCCTTCCTCGGGAAGTAGAGAGACGATTCACTTATTTATTGACCTAGAAAGCGATCGATCGGCCGAGTTCATATTATATTGGATATGAACTAATTGATCACTAGGGGTTAATGGTAAATAAGGATAATATGTTTCGAGAAGGGTTTACGGAAATATCCGAATCGAAGTGAGCGATCTATGGAGGATTTATCCGTATGTAATGATTATATCGGTGGACGCTTTAGACTCATAATTTGAGTGTAAGTTATCTATATTCGATAGAGTTCGATTTGGGTTTATGGTGGTGTAATCCCGGAATTAATAGGTTGGATATAATTATTCATCTCGATGAATAATTTTATTCGATTTATTGTAAGCTCTTGAATAGGGGTCCATGGTCCCCGACGCGGCTCTTCTAATATAGCATATAGGTTTCTCGTCGTTGCACCTCAATTATAATTAAATAGTGGATTGAGCTATTTAATTGATATGTGGATTAATTTTTAGTTGGACTAAATAATTAAATCTGCGGAAAAGACATTTTAAGTGATTTTACCAAATTGGTGTGTTGACCTTTTGACCAAATTGGTCAAATATGGAAAAGTGCGTGAGAACCTTTTTTAATACAAAGGTGGCGCCAATTGATGTTAAATATTATTAAGAAATTAGTTTTCTTGGATAATTATTTGACATATGATTTATCTTTTATTTGTTAAATGATAATTCATGGAATATTAGATAATAATATGATTTATCCTAATTTGTTTGGGATAATCATTTTATTTATCTTTTATTTGGAAAAAGGATTAATGTAATAATTATCTCTTAATTATTTAATCCTTGGAGGTTAAGTTTTACTCTCCTATATAAAGAGAGTTCTTCCAAGCCTTTTAAAAACACACTATTCACGTCACTATTCACAAGAGAAATTGGCTGAAAATTTCGGCCTCTATTCTTAGGGTTCGAGTTGGAAAAATCTTCGGGTTTTTTCCGGTAGCATATCAAGGAGGTCCGGCGGCGGGAAACACCATCCACCTGGTGTTGCTGGGAGACACACGTTGGAAGGCTGTGGCTTGTCAAAATACATGTTCTTGGAGATCTATCGTTCTTGGAGTTAAGCACCATAAAAAGGTAGATTCCTAAACCCCCTTGTAGGTTTTGATCTTTTATTTATGTATTTTGTTTCGTTTAGATCTAGATCCGATACTTCCGCTGCGTAATCGGGTCAATCTATGGTTGATCCGACGATATTACATCTAACAAGTGGTATCAGAGCCTTTGATCTAACGATCAAAGTATATGAATTTTAGATCTTGGAGTGGAAAAGCATGTTTTAGATGTTTTATTTCGTTTTTTTTTGGTAAAATTCGAATTTAATCATGATTGTATGCTTGTGATTGTTGTGGTTGAAGAGATGGATTGGGGTTGGTATTGTTTACTCGTTAGATCTATTGTAAACTCATATAAATTCGTTTATATGAGTATAGGAAATTTTGTAATTTTACTTTCCTAGAAGTAGATCTGTTTGGTTGTTGTTCCGTTTTTTATTTTTTCCCGGAGTTTGAGCCGTTGAAACGACACTCCCTCCGGTCAGAATGAAGAATAAAAGTAGAAGAATATACCCTCAAAATTTCGTGACGATCGGAGTCGATATAGATGTCCGATCGCTGCTATAAAGTTGCTGCTGTAACAGAAAAGCACAGCAGGCATTAAAACCCTAGCTGTGAGTTCGTCGAATTTCTGGAAGAGATTGGACCGTTGAAACGAAGATCCGACCGTTCAGATCGACTACCATGAAGTTATGAACAAGCTCTAAAAATTTAAGGTCGATCGGGATTTGTCTCGATGCCCGATCGTCCCCAGGAAGACACTGTTGCGCTGCAGTTATAAACAGATGCAGCAGTTAGATCGGCGGATTGCTGGAGAAAATTGGACCATTGAAACGAAGATCCAACCGTTCAGATTGAAGTAGGCGGAGTGAAGAATAGATCCATAAAGTTTCATGACGATCAAGGCTTGTTTGGATTTCAGATCTTCGATAATACGCAGCAGCAGCAGATTAGAAAATAGTAAACCCTAGTTAGGGTTTGTGTTTTTTTTTAATAGGTTAGATACGGGGGTACCAACGATCCATCTCGGTGTTTATTTTTCCGTTATTTTTCATGTATGATCGAAAATTGTATGATATAACCGAAAATTACCATGACATGCATCATATCATGATTCCACTCCAATGCATACATGTAGCTAGTTTATTTGAATAAATTAGGCATGTATAACTCGTATAATTAGTTTAAAGGCTTATTTAATTAATATGTGGTAGTTAATAAATAAGTAACTAATTATAAAACCGAGGAACTGGTTTTGTCAATCGTTACGATTTTAGTGATGGATTCTCGGTGAATCCCACTTGGATAAATCGTTGAGTTTTCGGTGAACCTACCTTAAACAGAAACGAGATTACGTTTTGGATGAAAATCTAGAGATCGGAAAATCTTAGTACATGGGTTCGGAAATGGTCTAACCATGGTTGGGCGAGTTCAACCGAGCTTCGGCTCAATAGACTCCCCTCCACGTGTGATGCACGTTACAGCAGTTCGACAGGACTTAGCATAGCCGATAAGCCTTCGGGCTAAACGGGGCTTCTCTTGCCGGATTGGCCTGGAACTATCACATATGTTCAACGAATAAGACGGCGTAGGCTTGCCTACATAACCGACCCTATTCGGAGTACTTTGATTTGTTGTTTCTTATTGTCAAGACTGCAACCGTAATTAGTAAACCCACCACTTTTTCAAAATATTGAGTGAGAGGGGGGAAGGCGACAGCCAACCCCACGGCCTCTACTATAGATGCAAGCACGTGAGAGAATGGTGACACCTCGTGCCGCTTTGATTTCGGCCCCCTTCGGATGGTGTTCACCGCTATCAAAATTCAAGGCTTGGTCTCGAAAGGATAGGATATCGGGTACTCGCCGGTCATCGACCGCCCTCGTAGGCATACTCGGGCGTACTCGAGATCCGATATAGTAGGTCACACTCTTTGTGGATATTTTCGAAATATCTAGGCTAGAAAAAGGAAGGTAATCAATGATTAAATGTCCGGGATGTCTGATTCCCGTGAGATGTTCGATTCTCGAAGCTTAATCATTGAGAGACATTGTCTCAGTTTAACCGTCATAGTACTGATATCGACCCTCTCGGACAGTACTATACGAGGTTAAATCCTTGGAATGGTAGGATAAACTTTTTATAGTTTATTATTCCTAAAATAACAATCTAGTAGTGATAATTTATTTTTTTGAATTTAACTTTCTGTCATGTTCATTTTACAACTCTAATCTCTAGGCTACTAAACTGTTAGTAATAGGACTTCATTAAAAATGTGGAGGGTAACAAGTACGTTGTAATTATCAATAAATGCAGTTAACTTTCCGGAAGAGATTTTTCTCTTGAGCCTTTAAAAACTTAAGTGACATAGTACAGGTATGTCACGGGTGTCACTCGTGTTGAACGAGAGACGACCATACTTAGTTTACAAAAGATGACATAGGACTATCATATAAAATTCATTTAGTGAATTTTAAAAGTGTAATTACACAACAAATTTCTAAATTGAAAAATTGGAAATTCATATGCAGAAGGCTTTGCTAGTTAGACGGTATTTGGAACCGATAAACTAGTGGGAGCCTTAGCCTTATGATTTGTTGTTTTTCTGAATCATTAGAAATTGTAATGGACTGCACTAGAGTTTTTACATTCATTGGAAAAACAAGAATAAAGCGTTACTAGTTAGACAGTATTTGGAACTGATAAACTAGTGGGAGCTTAGTTCTGGAGATTTTATAATCTTTGAAACATCATGAACACAGCATTGCTAGTTAGACAGTATGTGGAACTGATAAACTAGTGGGAGCTTAGTTCTAGGTGATGTTCTAATATTTGAAAAAATCATAAATACAAAGTATTGCTAGTTAGACGGTATTTGGAACCGATAGACTAGTGGGAGCTTTGGTCTTATGATTTGACGATTAGTAAAATCGATAGTCCAAGCAAGTAACACTAAACATCCCACAATTCAAGAGTAGTGACTACTCAAACGAACTGCTAGTTCAAGACTGTTTCCATTTAAGGAAGGTCGAGAATGGGAAAGAACGTTTATACGTGTTAGTCGTCTAAACTAAGTAGTTTTAAGGCTAAACCGGAAAATTAATAAATTGGAAATTAGAGGATAAGGAAAGTGATTTCGGATCACTGACCAATGCATCCTAGGCAATTTTCTCAAAAGCTAAGTCCTTTGGAAGAACTAGGTAGCTTTGCATTAAACGATAAACAAAATAGACAACGGGCAGTTATTTCAGATAGACTAGTGGGAGTGATATAAGGAAATGAATCTCGGATTCAATTCTTGAGTATCACGTAGAAAATTCATTTTTCTGCTTTGGATTCGTTGGAACGAACGTATTCATTTTCAATAGGATAATTTGTTTGTCTTATTGACGATGAATACAACATTCGTAAGCACGAATCCAAGACTCGACTTTTGTTTGATACTGATCGAACCACTAATCATTCTTTGGAAAGGTATTAGTAACACATCTTAAAATATATAAACGCAAATGGTTTCCGTGATTTCGATAAACGCTTCTTTCTATTCTATTAATTAGTGCATATTCCTAAAGACAAGATCCAAAGTGGCTTAGGGTGATTCCTATCTCCTAGTCAAAGGAACTCGCCGTAAAGGAACAATGCCTAAGTTTCCTTTCAATCGGGAAAGGGTAATAGATTTAAAGAAGTTACATAGCCTGTTCATATCGACCTTCGGGGTCATATGAAAGATACAAGCTAGTGGGAGCTTCTGAGTAGTGACAAGTTGTCTGATAACTACTCGAAACTCCGTAAGTTTATCCCAAATATTTGGAGGAAATCACTGATTTCACCAGAGATAGAGTATTCCATACTCAGAAATAGGTTATTGCATAGTCTTCGGGACTGATGCTCGGCCTGCCTCCCAGTGAAATTTTTCACTAAGGGATACACCACAAATTTGCCTTACATAGTTATTAATGTGCTACGATACGCTGCTGAACTCATTTAAGATATTGGTTGCAAAATAACGGTTGTATTGAAAAACCGAGAAGTCTACCTGGAAGATGCCTACGCATTTGTGGATAAGAAGTGAATTCGGTTCACCCCACTTCCGTAAATAGAGGCATTTAGCACCGAGTGCTTGAAGGTAGGATGGCTATTTTGCGTACGCTCAGTCGTGAAATATCTTAATGCATTGAGTAAAGGTTGGTTATTAAACTCGTAAAATCGTGAGAATGACCGTAATATCTTGTCAAACTCGGTCCGATAGAGTCTATAAATAACAACCTTAGATCTTGAAGTATTTGTACTCAAGATGTTACTAATCGATTTGTTCACCCACATCCAACACCGCGTTGGTGAAAACACTAATGAAAACTACTAAACTAGATCAAGATATATCACTCACCCCGAACGCAGGTGGGAGTATGGTTTGTCCATTACCCATTGCAGGACCTTATGGTCTATAGGGTAGATTGATGACCTATAGTCCTTCGTGGATGTATAGGATCCCGATCATGAGGTTGGTTTAAAAGCCATAACCCCGTGAATGGAGTATGATACTCCAATTGCATTGAGACTCTTGTAGAACCACCGAGTATCTCAGCCCCGAGTGGGAGTAATTGGAACTACACGGAGAAGAGTCGAATGAATAGGAAAGTTTAACTTTCAATAGCAAAGCTGAGTAATTTAGGGGTGATTCCCTAAAAGGTAGAGAGTTAACCAGACCGTGATCTCTCTTATCACTCAGTCTTGCTTGATTTCGTCAGAGAGCGGGAAATAGGGGTGATTCCCTAAGACTTTCTTGCCGAACAACGGAATCTGAATTCATTCAGAACAGAAGGGTTTTAGCTAAGAACAAATAATGGATTCGTTAAAACGCAGAAAATAGGGGTGATTCCCTAAGACTTTTTTGCAAGACTAGCGGTATCTTAATTTATTCAGAAAGAACCTTTGGCAGGAAGCCTGCCATAGCTTATATCCTTTGGGGATTAAAGCAAACCTCTAGGTCATTTCAAAGTAATGTATTTTAATATGTGGACTTGACCAGAATGTTGATAAGTCTTTTGTAGACTTGGCATCAATATTAGTAAAGTAGTATGTAGATTAGTGTTTGTGAATGGTAACACTGAAACAGTTGGAAACAACATGGGTGTGTTATCTGAAGTCAAAGTCTGACATGCCATCGGGATTCATTCTAAAGGAGTAGATTCGCTCAAATCCACGAGAATCGATCATTGGCAATCCCACCCATTCACCTGGTTAAGATATTCTTGCATTTATGCAACATTCAACGATGTAGTCTACCCTACCTCTCAGGAATGGTTATCTAAACCTGAGGATGAATACGAAATGGGATGTTTAGTGAATCCTCAAGTATCTTCGGGAGAATGAGGAATAATATGCTAGTATATTCAGGTGCAAACTAGAATATAAGTGATGACACTGATTCTGACTTTAGGTCAGATGAAGGATGATCGTTAAGTCGATTTCGTCCTCGGTGTTGAATCAAAGGCATATTGATATCGTACCACCGGATTAGATGGAAAGGCGACGTTTCGATCCCAAAGATTGACTCAAGCCGACATCCTACCTAATCGATGTACCAAGTCACATGGTATTCGGATTCGAGCACGCCGCCGGTCATCGACCTACCTGCGGAGGCATACTCCGGTCGTGCTTGGAAGGATGAATTACTAAGATGCGCTTGGAGGGTACATATTTGAGGAATTCGTCTCACTTGTTTTGAGCAAGTGGGAGAATGTTGTAGATATAGATAAATAAGGTGTGCTCTAAAACAATTAATCCACTTGCCTTTCGTGCAAGTGGGAGATTGTAAGTGTAGTGCCGAAAGACAATTGTATAATTGTTTTAGGACGTAATTAATAATTCATCTTATTATATGCATGTATGCTTATAATTAAGACACTCATTGAAAACCCTAAGCACCTCGTTTATGTAATCACATAACTCAGTGTATGTATGGCTATACACAAGAGGATTGAGTTAGTGAGATGTACTTAAAATTAACTTAGTCCGTAGCGTTTATTAATCTGAGTATGGGTCTCATGATTAATTTGCTATTAATGCGCTTAACACTTTAGGTGTGATAGCCTTATCCGGACTTATCGGTAATAGGGTAACTATTGGGGCATTTATATATGATGATAATCATATAGGAAATTTGGACCGATTTGATTTGAGTTCTCGATATAATTCCGTAATCGAAGTCTTATCGAATCACAAGATGATCATGTATGGATTAATCTTAATCGAGGTGATCTGCTGCATTTAACGCTTAGACTAGGGTAGAGTTTGATGTGTTAGTAAGGATCACTTGAAGTATGTGGTCCAAGACTTCTCGTTGGCTCTATTCGGAATGAGTGAGTGGTCCGTGCTATCACAGATATGGAATCCATTCCTTCCTCGGGAAGTAGAGACGATTCCTTATTTGTTGACCCTAGAAAGCGATCGATCGGCCGAGTTCATATTATATTGGATATGAACTAATTGATCACTAGGGGTTAATAGTAAATAAGGATAATATGTTTCGAGAAGGGTTTACGGAAATATCCCGAATCGAAGTGAGCGATCTATGGAGGATTTATCCGTATGTAATGATTATATCGGTGGGGACTTTCGACTCATAATTTGAGTGTAAGTTATCTATATTCGATAGAGTTCAGTTTCGGGTTTATGGTGGTGTAATCCCGGAATTAATAGGTTGGATATAATTATTCTGTCTGATGAATAATTTTATTCGATTTATTGTAGCTACTGAATATGGGTCCATGGTCCCCGACGTGGCTCCTAATATATCATATAGGTTTCTCGTTGTTGCACCTCAATTATAATTAAATAGTGGATTGAGCTATTTAATTGATATGTGGATTAATTGTTTAGTTGGACTAAATAATTAAATACACGGAAAAGACATTTTTCGTGGACTCGGCGCAAATTGGTGTGTTGACCTTTTGACCAAATTGGTCAAATATGGAAAAGTGCGTGAGAACCTTTTTTAATACAAAGGTGGCGCCAATTGATGTTAAATATTATTAAGAAATTAGTTTTCTTGGATAATTATTTGACATGTGATTTATCTTTTATTTGTTAAATGATAATTCATGGAATATTAGATAATAATATGATTTATCCTAATTTGTTTGGGATAATCATTTTATTTATCTTTTATTTGGAAAAAGGATTAATGTAATAATTATCTCTTAATTATTTAATCCTTGGAGGTTAAGTTTTACTCTCCTATATAAAGAGAGTTCTTCCAAGCCTTTTAAAAACACACTATTCACGTCACTATTCACAAGAGAAATTGGCTGAAAATTTCGGCCTCTATTCTTAGGGTTCGAGTTGGAAAAATCTTCGGTTTTTTCGGTAGCATATCAAGGAGGTCGGCGCGCGGGAAACACCATCCACCTGGTGTTCTTTGGGAGACACACGTTGGAAGGTCGTGGCTTCTCAAAATACATGTTCTTGGAGATCTATCGTTCTTGGAGTTAAGCACCATAAAAAGGTAGATTCCTAAACCCCCTTGTAGGTTTTGATCTTTTATTTATGTATTTTGTTTCGTTTAGATCAAGATCCGATACTTCCGCTGCGTAATCGGGTCAATCTATGGTTGATCCGACGATATTACTGAAGGATGCAGGTTCTTAGATCTAAACGAATTAGATCTACGCGCAGCGGATGGATCACGATTTATATGTCAAAACACATAATTAAAGGATTTAACAACTACAAGGGGGTTTAAGGTCATGTTACCAATAACGGGAAGAGATGCCAAGATCTTCCGATGTGTTCTCCAAACGGCGGTTGGTGGACACCCTTCTTGATACATGAACCTCCTCGATATGCAACACTAAGAAAAACTCCAAGTTTTTCTTCCTCCAAAACCCTAGACAAGAGAAACAAATTTTTCTCTCCTTTTTAATGAGTGGTCGAATTATGCCTTGTCCATTTCCCTTGGAATAACTCTCCTTTTATAGGAGAGTAAATCCTTGGCCTCCAAGTATTAATTAATTAAATAATTAATTAATTAATCAAAATAAAAAGATATTTTCATTAATGACTAATTGTGACATGTATTGACCAATAGGAAATAAAATAACAAGTCATCCAACCAATCACATAACAAGAATATCTTTTATTTTCCATATCACCAAAAATTAATTCTTGTGATAATTAAAGAGGATATAGGCGCCACACTTAGGGTCAAAAAGCCCACACAAAATGTCTTTTATGTGTATTATTTAGCCCAACTAAATAATATTCATGCATATCAATTAATTAGCCCAGCCAATTAATTATCACTGAGGCCCAAGTAACAAGATTACTAGTCCGAATTACAGAAGACACATCGGGGACCATGGACCTATAAACCAGTAGCTCCAATAATTAATTATTAAATCGAACATAATAAGTACATTAATTATTAATTCCGGGATTACGCCACCATAAACCCAAATCGAACTCTACCGATTATAGATGTATACTTATACTCAACCCATAGAGTGAATAAGCGTCCATTGATATAATCACTACATACGGATTAACCCTCCATAGATTGTCCATTCGAGTGGGAAGTCTCCGTGAACCCGACTCGAATATCTTATCCTTATTTACCATCAACCCCTCGATGATCAATTAGTACACATATCTCGACTAGTAGCTAATTAGTCAAATGTGAACTCCCGGGATCGATCACTTTCAGGGCTAACAAATAAATGGATCTGCTCTCTACTTCCCGCAGGAAGGAATGGATTCCATGTCTGTGAAAATCGAACTACTCACTCATCCGGAGATAGTGCCAATGAGAAGTGGCTTGGAACACATATTAAAGTGAACCGTAACTCAACACATCAAACACTACCCGGGACAAGCAAAGACACTCGTGATCACCTCGGGATTAAGGTTTATCCATATATGATCATCTAATGATTTAATAAGATTCCTCGATTACGGAATTATACCGAGAAATTCAGATTAAATCGGTCGAATCCTATATGAATGCCGTCATATATAAATGCCCCACGTAGGTACCCTCACCGGCGATCCGGATAAAACTATCACACCCTAAGGTGTTCAGGCGCATTATTGGTGTTTTAATCAAGAGACCCTAAACTCGATTAAGTTCACCACGGACGGACTAATGATTTAAGCATATCTCCACTAACTCAATCCTCACGTGTAATCCATACACTGAGTTAAGTGGTTACATACAGATATACTTAGGGTTTGCAGCAGTGTATTACTTTACAAGCACAAAGCAAGTAATAAGGTGAGATAAATTATGTCATTCATTATTAAAAACAATTACACAAATTGTCTTTCGGGCACTACACCTAACAATCTCCCACTTGCACGAAATGACAAGTAATGATTGTTTTTAGAGCACACCCTTTCTCATCTTATTCACAACACTCTCCCACTTGCTCTAAAAGCAGATGAGACATATCCATCAATGCCGTACCCTCCAAGCACTCGACTTGGTACACTGATTAGCTAGGTTGTCGACTCGAGACGATCTTTAGGATTGAAACGTTGTCGGTCCTTCCAATCAGGCGGTACTCTCTCTCAATATGCTTTTGACTTCTTGTGACTGAGAAGATCCTTCTAAGCTATCTCTTCACTGTTTTCACAATGAAGTGATATCGGCTTATCAGACCTGGAATTACTCCCAGACCAAAAAGGAAATTCTAAGCACTATGAGTAAACACTGAGCCCGAGATCAACTTAATGATCATCCTTAATCTGACTACAAGTCAGAATCAGTGTAGTCAACCATATTCAAGTTTGCACCTGAATATACAAGCATATGATTCCTCGTTCTCTTAAGATACTTGAGGATGTACTAAACCGCTACTTATTGCTTGAATCCAAGATTCAACTGCAATTGACTCGTTTGACTTGCCCTTATCCCAGAGAGACTCTATCCCATTTTCTCTTTATCCGAAGATTTGGAGAATCATTCACGAGATGTAAGGTAGGACTACTCGTTGAATGTTGCATACGTATATGCATTATCATCTTAACCAATAAGACGGATGGGATAGCCAATGACTCATTCTTGTGAATTTGACCGAATCAGATTCTTAGAATATAGTCCAATTCTCTCATCCAGAGAATCTTAGCGTGTCAGTTTCTGACTTCAGATAGCACACACATGTTGTTTCCAACTGTTTCAGTGTTATCATTCATGAACACGAATACTACTATTTTACCAATATTGATACACAGTCTACAAAATACTTATCAATATTCTGGTCAAGTCCACATATTTTAAAACATGCGACTTTTAATGACCGAGAGGTTCTCTTAAATCCACAAAGGATATAAGCCATGGCACCTCCTACCAATGGTTCTTTCTGAATAAATTAAGATATCGTTAGTCTCGCAAAAAAGGTATTAGGGAATCACCCATATCTTCTGCTTTGTAACGAATCCGTTATTCATTCTCAGCTAAAACCCTTCTATTCTCGAATGAATTCGATTCCGTTGTTCGGCAAGAAAGTCTCAGGAATCACCCCTATTTTTCGCTTTAACGAAATCTAGCAAGACCGAGTGGTGAGAGAGTTCAAGGTCCAGTTAACTCTCTAGTTGTCGTGGAATCACTCTATACCACTCAACTTTTGCGCTGAAAGTTTAAACTTTCCTATTCATTCGACTCTTTTCCGTGTAGATCCAATTGCTCCCATGGGCCTGAGACACTCAGGTGGTTCTACAAGAGGTGAACAGTAACCTGAGTACCAAAACTCCATTCACAGAGGTTAAGGTTTTCAAACCAACCTCTATAATCGTAATCCTATATAGCCCACCAAGAGCCATAGGTTATCAATCACTCCAAAGAGATTATAAAGTCCACAAAATCACAATGGGTCAACGGTTAAACCATACTCCCAGCTGTGTCTTGGGTGGATTGACATTCGATCTAGTAGTATTTATCGGTGTAATCACCAACAACCGATGTTGGACGTGGTCCGATTAAATCGAGATAGTAACTACCTTTGGGTAACCGTACTCAAGGTTTAAGGTCGCTTTCTTATAGATTCTTTCAGAAGGCTTGTGACGATTCAACCGTCACTTTCGATCTCAAGAATCTTGTAATCAACCTTCACTCGTCTCATTAAGATATTTCACTAACAATCACTGTCGAACGTATCGCATAAAATCTCGATCCTACCTTCAAGCATTAAATGCTAAATGCCTACATTTATGGAAGTGGTGTGAACCGAATTCACTCATTATCCATAAATTCATGGCATCTTCTAGGTAGACTTCTCGGTTTACATAATAATGTTAACCGTTATTTTGCAACCAATTATCTCGAATCGAGTTTAACGATTGTATTGTAGCACATTAATAACTATATCAGGCAAGTCTATGGTTTCTTCCTTAGTGAGAAACATTCCACTAGGAGGCGGGCCGAGCATCACCCCAAGACTATGCGATAGCCTATTTTTGAGCATGGAATACTCTATTCTCTCTGCTCAAATCGAGAGACACCTCCTCGTATTCTTTCGATAAACCAACAAGTGTTTTGAGTAGTTATCAGACAGAATGTCACCACTCAAAATCTCCCACTAGCTTGTATCTCTCACTAGACCCCGAAGGTCATGGTGAACAAGCTATGTTACCCCTTCAAATCTATTACCCTTTCCCGATTGAAAGGAAACTTAGTCATTCTTCCTTTGAGATAGTGTTCCTAGACTGGGAGATAGGAATCACCCTTAGCCAGTCGTCAGGTCTTATCTCTAGGATATATGCACTAATTAATAGATATTGAAAGGTCGCTTATCTTAATACGGAAACCTTTTACCTTTAATAGTTTTAGATGTGTTACACATACCTATTCAGCTTTTCTTAGTGGTTCTGACTTTATCAAACAAAAGTCCGAGTCACAGATTCGTACTACAAATGTCATCTTCACTTTGTTTAAGGCAACTGTAGTATCGAGATGAAAGTGAATCCATTTGTTTCAACGAATCTGTAAATAAATTTTTCTGTGATATTCAAGGATAGAATCCGAAATTCATTTCCTTATATCACTCCCACTATTATAGCTGAAATTACTGCCCGTTGTTAGTCTATTAATCGTTAATGCACAGCTTCCTTGTTCTTCCAAAGAACTAAGCTACCGAGTCAAGTTACTCGGTTAAGAAAGTCGCTAAGGATTCATTGGTTAGTGATCCGAAATCACTTTCCTTATCCTATACTTTCTTTAATTAATGTTTCGGTTTAGCCTCAAAACTTTAGTTAAGATGATTAACACTTATAGACATTCTTTCCCATTCTCGACTTTCCTTAAAAGGAAATAGTCTTGAACTAGCAGTTCAATTGAGTAGAGATTACTCATGAACTGTGGGATGTCTAATAAAAGCGTTACCCAGTGGGACTAATTTTCTAATAAATTAGAAAAACATAGGATAAAAGCTCCCACTAGTTTATCGGTTCTAAATACCGTCTAACTAGCGATACTTTAATTTATGATTCTCCAATTATTCTATTAGAAAATTTCTGCATGTGAGACACTACACAATTAAAATTTACTAGAAGAATTTATCGTCCCAATCATCTTTCAAACAAACTACGGTTGTCTCTCGTTCAACACGAGTGACAGTAGTGACATACTTATTTACGTCACTTAAGTCTTGAAGGCTCAAGAGAAATATCTCTTCCGAAAAATTAATCGCATGTAAGATCAATAATTACAACGTTCTAGTTACTTACCACTTTTAACGAAGTCATTACTAGTCAATTTTACCTTTAGCGGTCTAGCACCTTAGAGATATATATACGATTGTAAATAAAATTGTGAAAATAAATCCAAATCATACACTACTAAAATTTTAGGAACATAAACTAAGTACTTATAGTCTATCCTACCGTTCCAAGGATTTAATCTAATGCCTCAGTGCGCCTTAGGGTAGGTCAAAGAGGTTTGATTAATATTGAAGATCGATTGAGAATCGAACATCTCATTTGTGATCTTCAATCACCTTTCCTTTTTCAGCCAAGGTACTTCCAAAAATACCCTTTATGAGTGTGACCTCATGTCTCAGCATTTTTAGGTAGACCCCGAGTGTGCCGCCTTAGGGTCGGTCGGTGACCCGACGAGTACCCAAAATCCTATTATTTCGGAGACCAAGCCTTGAATTTTGATAGCGGTGAAGGCCTTCCTTAGGAGGCCGGTCCCAGGCGGCACGAGGCGTCACCATTCTCTCACGTTGCTTGTGTCAACAAGTAGAGGCGTGGGGTCGGTTTGTCGCCTCTCCCGCTCCCACTCAATATTTTGAAAAAGTGGTGGGTTTATCGATCACGTTTTGGACTTGATGTTACATTAAGGAACAATAAATCATAGGCCCGAATGTTGTCGGTTATGTGGGCTAGCCCACCCGACCTATTCGTTAGAACATATGTGGCCGTCGGACGGGTCAAGGCTAGAGAGGTCCGTTGAGCCGTAGTGGCTCTTCGGATGGCTCATTATTGCGGACCCCGTGCAAACGCCACACGTGGAGGGTGAAGTCGATTGAGCCGTAGCTACCGTTGACCACCCAACCGTGGTTTAAACCACTTTCGAACTGTTTGCCCGTGATTATCAATCCTTAAACATCAAACTTTCACGTAGACACTACGGAACAAAAATGTAATCTCGTCTTAGGTAAGGTGGAATTCACCGAGAATCCAACACCTTAACCACGAGGTTTGGGATTTTACTCCTTATGCTTTCGCAGAGTGGGATTAACCGAGAATCCATCACCCAACCTCGACGATTGAAAAACCCGTGTTCCTCGGTTTTACCCTAATTAGTTTCTAATTAATATCAAACAATTAATTAAAACTAATCGTGTGTTTTATACATGCCTAACTAATTCCTCGAATTAATTTCTACATGTATGCATATGGAGTGGAATTCATGATATGATGCATGTCATGGAAATTTTCCGATTCTACTCATACAATCTACACATGTATACTAGTGCGGAAAATAAACACCGAGATGGACCGTTGGCACCCCCGTAACTAATCTATTCGAAAATAAATTAAAACCCTAATCTGCAATTTGTTAAGAATCTTCGACGATCGGCATATCAAGCGAACTTGGATCAGGACGAAACTTTTCCAGATCTTATCTTCATTTTTCGGACTTCAAGATGGGACGGTCGGATCGGAGCTTTGACTTGTCAATCTTCCTCGATGAGCCGCCCAACATGCTGCTGAAACAGACTATCACAAAGAAGCGCATCATATATACTCCGAGATCGATCGGGGATGAAGATGAATCGATCGTCCTGCAAAATTTTATATCACGTCCAAAAATCCATGATTATCGATCTGACCGGTCGGATTTTAATTTGAACGGTCCAATTGTTCCCAGAAAATCGAAGAAGTCACGTTAGGGTTTACTGTGAATCCTGCGTTTTCTGTTACAGCAGCCACTTCCCAGCAACGAACGGAAACCCAAACGGACTCTGATCGACACCAAAATTTGTGGGATTGTTCATCAAATTCCAATCTTGATTCTGACCGGAGGGATCTTCGTTTTAACGGCTCAAACAACGGAAAAACGAAAATACTAAACAGCTAATGTACAGATCTATTTTCTGGAAATTAAAATTGCAATAATACATAAATTACATAATTTCCTATACTCATATGAACGAATTTTCATCGTTTATATGAGTTTACAATAGATCTAACGGGAAAATGGTGCCAACCCCAATCCATCTCTTCAACCATAGCAATTTAAAAATTATTAATGCATAATAATAAGTAAAATATCACCTACATGCAATTCCACTCCTTTAAATCGTTTAATTACGATTATGAATATATAAATCGTGGAACCTGTCTCTGATACCACATGAAGGATGCAGGTTCTTAGATCTAAACGAATTAGATCTACGTGCAGCGGATGGATCACGGTTTATATGTCAAAACACATAATTAAAGGATTTAACAACTACAAGGGGGTTTAAGGTCATGTTACCAATAACGGGAAGAGATGCCAAGATCTTCCGATGTGTTCTCCAAGCGCGGTTGGTGGACACCCTTCTTGATACATGAACCTCCTCGATATGCAACACTAAGAAAAACTCCAAGTTTTTCTTCCTCTAAAACCTAGACAAGAGAAACAAATTTTTCTCTCCTTTTAATGAGTGGTCGAATTATGCCTTGTCCATTTCCCTTGGAATAACTCTCTCCTTTTATAGGAGAGTAAATCCTTAGCCTCCAAGTATTAATTAATTAAATAATTAATTAAATTAATCAAAATAAAAAGATATTTTCATTAATGACTAATTGTGACATGTATTGACCAATAGGAAATCAAATAACAAGTCATCCAACCAATCACATAACAAGAATATCTTTTCTTTTCCATATCACCAAAAATTAATTCTTGTGATAATTAAAGAGGATATAGGCGCCACACTTAGGGTCAAAAAGCCCACACAAAATGTCTTTTATGTGTATTATTTAGCCCAACTAAATAATATTCATGCATATCAATTAATTAGCCCAAACCAATTAATTATCACCGAGGCCCAAGTAACAAGATTACTAGTCCGAATTACGAAGCCACATCGGGGACCATGGACCTATAACAAAGAGCTCAATAATTAATTATTAAATCGAGCAGAATAAGTACATTAATTATTAATTCGGGATTACGCCACCATAAACTGGCCCGAACTCTACCGATTATAGATGTATACTTATACTCAACCCATAGAGTGAATAAGCGTCCATTGATATAATCACTACATACGGATTAACCCTCCATAGATCGTCCATTACGGTGGGAAGTCTCAAGTGAACCCGACTCGAGAATATCTTATCCTTATTTACCATCAACCCCACGATGATCAATTAGTACACATATCGACTAGTAGCTAATTAGTCAAATGTGAACTCCGGGATCGATCACTTTCTCGGGGCTAACAAATAAAGGGATTGTCTCTCTACTTCCCGCAGGAAGGAATGGATTCCATGTCCGTGAAAATCGAACTACTCACTCATCCGGAGATAGTGCCAATGAGAAGTGGCTTGGAACACATATTAAAGTGAACCGTAACTAACACATCAAACACTACCCGGGACAAGCAAAGACTCGTGATCACCTCGGGATTAAGGTTTATCCATATATGATCATCTAATGATTTAATAAGATTCCTCGATTACGGAATTATACCGAGAAATTCAGATTAAATCGGTCAGATCCTATATGAATGCCATCATATATAAATGCCCCACGTAGGTACCCTCTACCGGCAAGTCCGGATAAAACTATCACACCCTAAGGTGTTCAGGCGCATTATTGGTGTTTTAATCAAGAGACCCTAGACTCGATTAAGTTCACCACGGACTAACAGATTTAAGCATATCTCCACTAACTCAATCCTCACGTGTAATCCATACACCTGAGTTAAGTGGTTACATACTGAGATATACTTAGGGTTTGCAGCAGTGTATTACTTTACAAGCACAAAGCAAGTAATAAGGTGAGATAAATTATGTCATTCATTATTAAAAACAATTACACAAATTGTCTTTCGGGCACTACACCTAACAATTACATCTAACAATAACTATCTCACAGAAGTTACAGACAATCATCGTCAGGAAACTACAACTAGCGAGCCTTTTTGTTTCAATCACATGTTCATGATTCACATTTTTCAGTTTTCACTTCGAAAAATTTAAATTTTTTTTAGGAAATTCACATTTACTTATTTTTCAGAAAATATAACATGATAACTCCCGATGTAGACACCCCCCACACTTAAATCACGTTATGTCCTCAGAATGTGCAAATAAGAGAAAAGAATACTTAGCTGGTTGTCAAAATGATTGTCGGGTTGTAGGTTGGCAGAGGTCAGGCCGTAGCATGAATGTACCGCTGCAACTCGTAGCATGAACAGACAACACTAAAAGTGATAACTGGCAAAAACCGCTCAACAGCATATGCAACACTCGACATAGCATATAATCTCGGGGGTACAAAGGGTTTATGAGTAAGCAGTATGCACACGAAGCGAGGCAAATAAAGCATTCAACAAATAGTCCAAGGATAACCACCACACAAGTAACCAAGGTATTATTCCTAAAAACTACAATGCATCAAAACGGCTAAAAGAATAAAATCAACCTAAAAAGACTAGGTTGCCTCCTAGTAGCGCTTGTTTTATGTCATTAGCTTGACATGATCCTCAAATTCAACCCGGGTCGGGCCACTTTGGTTTACTTCCTGCCACTTCGCCATCAGAATCTGCATGATGAATAGCGGTGTGGCCACAACAACAAGTCAAATGCGCGACTAAATTATGGAACTTAGCCTTCCAGACAGCATTGACTTTCTTCCTCTTCTTGCCTCTTCTCAGATTTGGCCTAGGTATACCGACAGTTTTAGGAGTACTGTCAGAAAGGTCTTCACAGGCAGGGGTAAAGATGTCATCATCCAAACCAAAGAAGTCGGATGGAATCTCATCACACGTCAGCATCTCAGCCGTTTCAATCCCCTTTTGAAAGTACATGACCTCAAGCTTTTCTTTTGGTTGCCCAAAATACTTTTTCAGCCTTTCACCATTTACCTTGAACGTTTGACCGCCATACCCTTTCAACTCAATTGTGCCACTCGGATTGACATCGAGGATTTCAAAGGGTCCTGACCATCTGGATTTAAGCTTACCAGGAAACAAATGTAACCTGGTATTATACAGTAGTGCCATATCACCTACTTTGAATTCCCGAATTTTTATTTTAGAATCGTGAAGCGCTTTGGTTCTTTCCTTGCTTATCCTGGAATTCTCGTAAGCTTGGAGTCTAAATTCGTCGAGCTCGTTCAATTGCAAAAGCCTCTTTTCCACGAGTTGGTTATCGAAATTAAAAATTTAATAGCCCGATGAAGCTCTCGTGTTCAAGCTCGACCGGTAAATGGCAAGCTTTTCCATAAACCATTTGAAAGGAGACGCACCCATGGGAGTCTTATAAGCGATCTTGCGGTAAGCCCATAGTCGTCATCAACTTTAGACTCAATTAGTTCTATTCGAGTTCACTTGTCTTTTCCAAGATTCTTTTAATACTCCGGTTCCTGACTTCGACTTGACCACTTGTTTGGGGATGGTATGGTGTACCGATTTTATGTTTGACACCACATTTTTCAAGAATCTTATCAAGTGGTGCGTTGCAAAAGTGAGTGCCTTCATCGATAAGCGCTCGGGACAACCAAACTGGTGAAGATATGCTTTTGCAAAAATTTCTTCACGACTTTATGATCGTTGGTGCGAGTGGCAATTGCCCCCACCCATTTGGATCGTAGTCTACACAAACAAGGATGTATTTATTAGAGCATGACGATGGAAATGGTCCTATAAAGTCGATGCCCCATACATCAAAGACTTCGCACTCGAATGGGCTTAAGTGGCATGTCCATTCTCATTTACTCGCCTCCCAATCCGGCGGCATCCATCGCAACCTTTGCAAAAGGCTTCGGCATCCTTAAAAAGAGTCGGCCAGTAAATACCGGCTTGGAGGATTTTTGCAACGGTTTTAGGCGCTCCGTAGTGACCACCAGTGGGACCACTGTGGCATTCTTCCAAAATACTCCATTGTTCGTGCTCGGAACACATCGTCTCAAAGAACCCATCTTTACTGACTTTGAGCAGATAGGGATCCTCCCAAAGCGAGATATTTCAGTCCGTGAAGAATTTCTTTTTCTCCCGATACGTCATTTCTTCTAAGTGACCACCGGCTAGATAGTTGGCGTAATCGAGATACCAAGGCCTAACGACTTCCACCTTCAAAGAATCGCTCGTAGGAAAATCGATCCCTATTTCCTTTGGACTTTCGCTTTCCTCATTTACTAGACGAGATAAATGATCAGCCACAACGTTATCGCTACCTTTTTTATCTTTAATCTCCAGGTCGAATTCTTGTAAAATAAGAATCCACCTGAGTAATCTCGGTTTCGCATCTGTCTTATCCATAAGATAACGTAAGGCTGCATGGTCAGTCCACACCACAACTTTGGACCCTAAAAGATAACTTCTGAATTCGTCAATAGCAAAAATGACTGCCAAGAATTCCTTCTCGATGGTGGCGTAATTGCATTGAGCTGGGTCAAAGTGCGGCTAGCATAGTAAATGGGTCTTAACTTCTTATCGACCCTCTGTCCTAGAACTGCTCCTACTGCGTAGTTAGAAGCATCGCACATTAGCTCAAAGGGCTTAGTCCAATCAGGTGCGATTAGGATAGGGGCGCTAATGAGCTTATCCTTCAGGCAATTAAACGCTTCAACACACTTCACATCAAACGAGAAGTCCACATTGTCCTTAAGAAGGTTAGATAAAGGTTTGGCGATTTTAGAAAAGTCTTGAATGAATCTTTGTAGAAACCAACATGGCCAAGAAAACCTCGTACCTCCTTCACAGTCTTAGGGTACGACATCTTTTCAATGGCTTCTACCTTAGCCTTATCTACCTGAATTCCATTGCTGGACACCTTGTGTCCAAGGACAATTCCTTCATCAACTAGAAAATGGCACTTTTCCCAATTTAGAACTAGGTTCTTCTCAACGCATCGTTGAAGTACCATATCTAGGTTTTCCAAAATCTCATCAAAACTGTCGCCATAGACTGAGAAGTCATCCATGAAGACTTCCATACACTTCTCTACTAGTCCATCAAAAATAGCCAGCATACATCGTTGAAATGTAGCTGGTGCATTACACAAACCGAAAGGCATTCTGCGGAACACAAAAGTGCCTGATGGACAGGTAAAAGTTGTCTTCTCTTGGTCATTAGGGTCGATGGCTATCTGGAAATAACCAGAATATCCATCGAGGAAACAATAAAACTTATGACCGCTCAGTCTTTCTAGAAGTTGGTCAATGAAGGGCAAGGGAAATGATCCTTAGCGGTGACTTCATTTAACCTGCGATAATCAATGCAAACTCTATAGCCAGTCACAAGGCGTAAGGCAACTTCCTCCCCTTTTTCGTTCTTTTCCACAGTAATGCCTCCCTTCTTTGGCAGAACATGAGTAGGGCTGACCCACTCACTATCGGCGATGGCATAGATAATACCCATATCGAGCCACTTGATTATCTCTTTCTTGACAACCTCATGCATGTGCGGATTCAGCCTTCGCTGAGGCTGTCTAACCTTTTTCGCCCCCTCCTCCGTTCGGATTTTATGCATGCAAATGTCGGGGCTGATACCTCGGATATCACCCACTTGCCATCCGAACGCAAGGATGTTTTTCACAAGCACTTTTCTCGGTAGTGCTTCTTGCTCAACCGAGTTTAGAAGAGATGATTAAAAGCGGTTTATCATCATCCTTAAGAAAAATATACTTAAGGTCTTTGAGGAGAGGTTTAAGCTCCAAATCGGTGGGTGGTTTCTCAATACTAGATTTGAGAGGACCACATTTTTCCTCGATGGTCAAATGAGCTTGAAGGGTTGGTGAAAAACAACTCCTCTTCCCGAGGTGTAACCCGGAAAGATAATCGATTAAATCATCCATAGGGATTTTTTTGTCAACTTTGCTTTCTCTTTTTCATGGTCAATCGTTCTTCTTAACTCTTCTTCTTCTAGCTCAGCAGCTAGCTTTTCCTAATCGTCGATTTCCCAGTGGGTAGTCTCTTTCCAAAAATCGACTTCGTCCCAACTACACATCAGGAATTCTTCTTGATCAGGATTAAAATCAAATCGATGCGACTCTTTGAAATCGTCATCGTTCATCTTTGTAAAGTTCCATGTCTTCTGTTCTCTGGCAGGCTCAGGTTGAGCAAATTGTGGAGATAACTTGTCAGTGACTACGGCCTGTGATGAATCAGAAGATGGCTCACAATCATCTCTTTCTTTATGATTTATAGTATTGAAAGCACCTATCTCCATTGGCTCTTCTTCAGATTCAGGGTGGTCATCTTCATCATCATCATAAATCGCTTCGATGAACGAAATCTCTTCTACTAGGGTTTTCTCAGCGCTTTTCCCTCGCGTAAAGGTGATAGATGTATCATCGAATCTCATTGTGACCTGACCCTTGTAAAAATCAATAAGGGCGGCAGAGGCATCCAAAAAGGATCGGCCTAGAATTAAGGGCATTTCTTTATCAGGTGGGTAATCCATAATAACCCAGTCGGTTGGAAAAGTTAAGTGTTTAACATAAACAAGAACATTGTTAACACAACCGGCTGCTGTTCGGCTAGATCGGTCCACCATTTGAAGAGAAATTAGGCGTTCCCTCGTCCTTTTATCTAAACCGAGCTTTATACAAATGTTTAATGGCATCACGTTTACAGAAGCCCCTGAATCACATAAGACGTTATGGAACATGCAACCTTCAATCTCACGGGAGATTGAAAGTAGATCGAGGTCACCTCGCTTTGTTAGGATTTTCGGTGAAACCATTGAACATTCTTCTTTCAAAACCTCTTCCGCCATCCCCTTGAGCTTCTTCTTACTCCCACAAGCTTCTTTGATATACTTAGAGCACTTAGGCATTTCGATCGATTACCTGCTGAGGTATACTTACTTTTGTGTCTCAAGTATTTTCGAACTCCCTCGCATCTTGTTTGTCATTACCAAGGACACTTTCTTTTTTCCTTGGCGGATAAGGAAGGTTTGTCTTTTCTTTTCTCAAAGTATCATTGTTCACGGTTTGATTCTTTATAGCTTCATCTTCCTTATCCTTCCACCTAACAAACTTTCCATCCTTCTTTTTCGTCAGGGGTTTAGCCACCTGACCCTTCCTCACAGCTACATCAGAATTAATTTCATCATCCGAAGAACCCTCGTCATTCATCTCATCCTCACTCTTGCTTTCTTCAGGTTTTGAATTCTGATTTCCCCCTCCTGAACTCATGGCGTCAGGAGGGGTTACTCGTTTCCCGAGCCCTTTTGGGCTCCAACTTTCTTCCCGCTCCGCAGGGTAACTTCATTCACTTCCTCATCTCCATAGTTCCATTGTGTAGTGATGTAAGTGCAAGCATTGACATCCCCTTTTGGATTTCTTTCAGTGTAGCTCGGAAGTTTACCGTGAGATCGACTCGCTTGTTGGCCTGCCATTTGGCCAACTTGTCTTTCAATGGTCTTGACACTTTGGTGGCGGAGTTTTCACCATGTCAACTAATTCATCAAATTTCTTTTGAGAAACATAAGTGGTTTGTTGGTTTTGGTTTTGATTCCAACCACTTTGAGTTCTTTGAAAATTCGAATTGAATGATTGATTTGCACTCCCGAAGTGATCTGTTGGTGCATTCTTTTGATTAAAGTTGCGTTGAAACTCGAATAATTCGGTTTTGGTTGAAGTTTTGTTGACGAGAATATTGATTAGAATTTTGAAAGTTTTGATTACGGTTTTCCATTAAATTCACTTCTTCCCCCATTTAATTTCCACTTTGCATTCCCGGGTAGTTTACATCGATGGTCCTCTTTCTTTCTTTGCATTTGTAAATCGGCTAGTTGCTTGCTCATCACTTCCATTTGAGCAACTAGCATCTTGGTCTCGAAATTGCTCGCATGTGATTCCTTCTTATTCCCACTAACATTGGTCTTCTTTGGAGTTTACCACATGTTATTCTTTGCTATAGTTTCAGCTACCCTGTAAGCAGCATCATCACCTCCCCCTAGGAAGGATCCATGAGCAGTTGAATCAAGGAAGTCTATATTTGGTTGAGAGACACCTCTGTAGAATAACTCTAGTAGCTCATGTCTCTCTGTATCCATGGTTGGGGCACTTCCTCATCATGATTTAGTCTCTCCCATGCTTTCCCCACACTCTCACCATCAAGTTGTTCAAATGTGGCTATCTCCTTTCCATGTCCATGATTGTCCCAGGTGAGAAAAACTTGAGCAAAGGCTCTTTTGACATCATTCGAGAGCGGAGAGAATGATGGGCTAAAGATTTGAACCAACGGTTTGCTTCACCCTTTAGAGCAAGCGGGAAGAGTTTTAACTTGACAATCTCGGAATCAATACCAGGATAGTGGCGGCCATGATTTGAATGAAGGTGGACAAGAAGTCATGAGGATCTTCGTCGGCGATGCCATGAAAAGAACTATTACGGACCCGGTCCTACCACTCCATTTTTTAGATCAAAGTTCACTTGCCCCATGTTTGGAGGCGAATAGGTCTATGCCCTTCGAGAAGTCTTGGTCAAGATAGGGAGCATAGGGGTCTTGATTTAATTGGTTTAAATTGGATTTGACGGGCTGTTGAAATTGATTATTTATCCCAGCTTGTTGATTCTGTTGTTGTTGTATTGCCTGCATCTGTTGAAGGATCAGATTCATTTGGGCTTGAGGATCTGGATTTTGAACTTTGTTAGGCATAATGTCTAGATTAGGGAAGAGCTTCCTCCTGAGAATAGATCGCTCAGGTTCGGGATTAAATGTATGTGGTCCCTTCTTACTCCTGATTTGCATAAACCAGAAGAGCAGAATAGGAAGAAATCAACCTTAGGGTTGATGAGAATGAATGTAGAGAAGATTAGAGGCTTTAGAGGTTTAGAAAGAGAGAAGAGAGAAGGAGAGAGGTGACAATTTAAGAGATTGAACCGGCGTTCAGTGTGAGTGGGCCAGTTGAGGGAAATCTGGAGGTGAGCGCTCGTTCGAGTCACTAAACTAGCGTTCGGAAGACAAATTGAGAAGTGAGCAGGCGTTCAAATCTTTGGGCGCCCGTTCAGAAAGATTTCTTTTATTATTTTTTAATTATTATTTTTAATTTAGAAAAGATATAGAAACAGAAACAGGAAAAGAAACCTACCTACGAAAAACATAAAACAGGAAAAACACTAAGACGGTGAGAAAAAACGTGTTGAAATCTTCTAGGGCTAAAATGGAAGGGAAAACAGTGGATTTTGACCTCGAAAACGGTGTCGAACGGCTGTAGGCAGTTCGTCACGTCGTCGGCGTCGAGCGAGCTTTCGGGTGGGGTCTGCATGCCAAGCGGACACTCGAGCGAAAGTTATGGCCAAAAATCGCCGACACGAAAAGACGGCACTACGAAGAATCCGACAACCGTTACCGACTCCCGGCAGCGGCGTCAAAAAAATTGTTCGGTAAAAACTAGTTTTAAATTTATAAACCGAAACACCCCAAGTATAAGGGTTCGTAGTAAAGGGTGTTAGCGGGTCGTCTAAGGGAATCGAATGATGTGCGAAACAAAAATACGATTAACGTGCGGTGAATTGTCACGATAAATCTAGTTAAGCGAATAAAACAAAGAGATCGAATTAAACCTAAATAAACTCTGAATCTAAAACCCAAATTGCTATGAAAAATTCTGACTTTCTTCTTAATGTAGCGAGGCGGTAGGGCAACAAGGATTCTACCAAACAACCACCACCCAACGGTTTGTGAGATGAATCCAATTTCTTGGTGTGATCTAACTTAAATCAATCAAATTTCTTTAATCAAATTTATTTGGTTTCTGTTCCCTTTCTCAAGTGAAACAAAATTAACAATAAAAGAACATGATCATGAGTTCGTTTCCGAATCTCCTACCCAATTAACAATCAACTAATCTCTCGGAATATCATTAACTGTATCGAATGAAGGGTTCCATGTAAATTTAATTCCCATCAAATTCAAAACAACAATCGTTTCATCGATTTTTCAATCTAACAAAACATACATTCAAACAATTCAATACATTCGATAAAGAAAAATAAATTCAAACTCACTAATAATGTTTACTGAAAAATCTCCTGGTTGTGGTGATGTTGTAATGGCTTCATCCCGTTGTCCTACTGCGAATTGCTTAGCCTTCAATCATCTTCGATCTCCAAAAGAAAATTGAAAGAAAGAAACTCATGTTTTTGTGTGATGTGGTGCGGCTGCTATGTAATGATGTGTTGTATTTTTCTGTGTGTTCTTTTCTGCTCGAATGGTGCTGCTTATATAGTAGGAGTTTCGCCGACATAAGGAAGGATCTAGAAAAACGCGTCGATTTCCAGCCTCGGTAGACCGACATAAGACACTCGGTCGACCGAATAGCATGGATCGGTCGACCGAGCCTACCTATTTAAGCGTTTTCACACTGTTGCTTCGTATACCGTGTCCCCCACTTCACTTTTTCGATCTGATCTGATTTATCCTCTCTTCAATGCTCCGATTTTCTTCTTTAATTTGAAATCACTTGATTGAATGAGATTAATCTTCTCCATTAATAATATCCCCATGCATATCTTTTAATTTTCTGCAAAATTGTTGTTACACCAAGTCATCGAATAATAATAATAATAAAATGTGTAACAAAATAACATTTAAACTCAATATTTCCTCATAATTAAGTTATAACCCCTCAATAACCATTATAGGAATTTAACGGTTAAAACACGCTTTTCTCATTTATTTCCCTTAAAAATAAGGTAAATTGTTTAGGGATTAAGCCCGAAAATATAGTAAAATATACCCTAAACACCCGGAAACGGCGCCAAAAACTTGATGATAAGATCAAGTGATAATAAAATACTTGACCACCATAAACCAATACTAGCAAGAGGACTATGTCCATCGTAGTATAGCTATAGCGAATCAAGGTCGAACCCATAGGGAACCAATTTTGGATCATTTATATACAAACAATTAATCATTCATGCCGAGCACATGAAGGTGGTCTACGACCAACAAACGACCAGAAAAGATAAAGGACACGACTTGACACAACACATAACATACAAGTAATTAACCTCCCCAATTACTATGTTATCGTTTGGATCTAGAGATTCTATATAACTAAGCTAAACTCAACAACTATTAATCCGATTCGTATCTATTTTATATTGGCTACGGGAGTCATCCACAAACTTGACTTAGTTCGGGTAGGACAATAGATCCTTTGTGCTACATTACGTGACTTCACCTTTTGGGTCTCCATCTCATATAACTTGCACGCTTACAATACTAGGGATGCCGATATTAACCGTATTCCTCACCTAGGCAACATTCCTGTGGTTAGGCGTACTTCCTAGGCGATCGCATCAGTCTCCGTCCCATTAACTCTAACTTTGTTGGTATCATGTTAATCTACGATTTACGTATAACTAGATGAGCTCAATTCCTGAATACAGAACAGATCTAGATCTCGTTGAAAGTCCCGAAAGATAAATTCATGAGCCGACCTTGGAGCCCCTATATTGGTATTTTCTAATCATACGCTTATTAAAGCAGACGAGCAACGTAGCCTTAGCCATACCTACTAAGATAAGAAATTCTAGGTGGACAATCACACCATAAAGACATGGCTAGATTGACGCTGTGAAAACCTAAATCTTAGCGTTTCTACATACGTAACGGATAAAATAGAGATTTATAAATCAATTATATTGATCTACTAAAAACACGATTGTCGATCATACCAAAGTCATCTATAGATCACTAGATGGCGGCGTGGGCGTGTGGATCCTTATAAGCGAGGAATCTCCTTTGCCTCACGTCGTATCATTAGATCTACATCGTTTGATGAAGAACGAACAACCTCAAACGATAAACAATAATTGGGGGGACTTAATTACAAAGAAGAAAGAACAAATAAATACAAGAACTCACATAATTGCTGCTGAACTTGTATAAAAACTGCTCTGAGAAACTGAGAATTTGTGTTATGAAAAGTGATGTAAAGTGTATTGTGTATGTAATAAAATTCGTGGCTTCTCTTTATATATAGGCTTAGGCCAACTTAATGATAGATTTAAAAACCCTAAAATGAGTAGAGATAACTCCAAGTCGATCCTCGAGATTTTGTTGAACTCGCCCCCAGCGAATGTGATGTAGCCCAATTCAAGAGGATATCCAATAAAGAAAGGATCAAGATTCTTTGCTTATTTCATTTTATTTTATGGACATTTATTTCTTTTATTTTAATAATCAGCCATGTGGGCTTTTAATTAGTAGAATTAGTAGAATTTATAATCAGGCCCAGTAGCCCAAATTGGCGCCATTCAGCTAGGTTAAGGCGTGTATTTGCCTATTTATTCTCATTGTTGGCTGAATTGTAAGGGGACAATTTTTGGGAATTGAAAAACACTTTGTTTTATTTCAAGAACTTCTAGTGATTGGGTTCTTTCGATTATCCTGAGATGTGGTAATTGGTTTGTGTTCTTGAGATGTGATCACCATAGTAAATATTCTGAGATGGAGTATTTACATATCCTTTTGTTATTTTCATTATATATATATTCAAAAAGCCGTAAAAATATACTTTTCAAAGCTGAATCATTTGCTGTGATTTAATTGTTTGCTTTGATACCACTTGATACAAACCGAGACTCGTAGGATCGTTGATTAAATCACGACAAGCGATTGACTTTGAAAGTATATTTTACGGCTTTTTGAATATATATGCGAAAATAACAAAGGATATGTAAATACTCCATCTCGAATATCTACTACTGATGATCCCATCTCAGAACACCAACCAATTACCCGTCTCGAGATAATCGAAAGAACAATCGCTGGAAGTTCTTGAAATAAAACAAAGTGTTTTTCAATTCTCAAAAATCGTCCTTACAATTCAGCCAACAATGAGAATAAATAGGCAAATACACGTCTTAACTAGCGAAATGGCGCCAATTTGGGCTATTGAGGCGATTATTAATTCTACTAATTCTACTAATTAAAAGCCCACATAACTGATTATTAAAATAAAAGAAATAAATGTCCATAAAATAAAATGAAATAAGCAAAGCATCTTAGGCCTTTTTATTGGATCTCCTCTTCAATTGGGCTACATCCGAATGCCTATCTCATTTGCCCGTGAGCTCACCGCGACCTACGATTGGCTCATTTGGATTTTCTTGTTCCACACTCCACTCCTCATGGTACTTTTATATTTATCTTTAATGCAATCCGATTCGCTCCGATTTATCTTGAGATTTACTTCCTTCATTGGTAGATATCCTCCGATTCACGATAAATCGTATTTAAATAGATAAATACCAAATTATATTAATAAATCACATAACATTAAATAAATATTATAAACATGTGATTTAATATAAAATATATATTATTGAGCTCGATTTAAGGATAAAGTTGATGACTTTTATGGGTATAATTTGACCGTCATCACCCCCTCACATACTTCAATTGTTTATTTCCAGCTTCATCCGCCATGTGGAATGACGGATTCCATTTCTATGTTCCGATATCCTCGGGGGTGATCTCTCTCCTTTTTTGAGGCCGTTGTTTGGGACAATGTTCGTATATCCATGCCTGAAACAAGAAAATACCTCATTTCTCACGAGATTTTCTTCATAATTATAATGTAGAAGACAAAAATAGTAAAAATTTAGATGTACCTCCAACAAAGTGAGATATCCTTTGGTCTCGTAAGTGGCTCCTTTGCTAAGCATCCTATATAAATAGGCCAATGTGCCCGCATCCACGCCCATTTATCCAATTGCTTCAAATCTTGTAAATAGTAAAGATATTTTACCTTCACTTTATCCACGATCGTCTTGAAATAAAGTGCATCCAGCGATACCAACAAAAAACCTCTCGTGATTTGCTCGGCTAAAGCATTGCAACGTCTATTTTTAGACTTCAACAAATTGTTAATAATCCATGATGTCCTCAGAGAATATCCTGAGCAACGAGCCAGTTCTACTTGCACAATTTGGACAGGTATTCCAAGAAGATTTGATATCTAGACATCCAACGGATCAAGTTCTGCCCATTTCACTTCGTCCATCGGCTTTTCAATTATAGGGATTTCCAAAAATTGTTCAACATCGTCCAAAGTTATAGTCGCCTCACCAAAAGGCATGTGAAACGATGTTGTTTCAGGATGCCAACGCTCAACAAAGGCCGACACAAGAACCTTATTCGCCGTCTTATAAGAACCATTATAGAGGCGATACAAAATCATTTTTTGTTTAATATTGCGTGTGGCCTCTAACTCCTCATACAAATCCAAAGTATGCATTTTGTTTGTGTATTGCTTGCACGTAATAAATCCACGATCCTTTTCAAAGCAAAGTAAAAATGGTAGATGTTGTTAATAAAATCAATATCATAATTAAAATATTTACATTGTAAGAGATAACTTATATTTACCTCCCTTTTCAGTAGATGATGTGCTACGTGATCATGCTTTTTATCGTACAATTCATAGTCTTCTTCTCCAAGATCTAAGAGCAAATCGTCTTCTTATCCACTCCCCTTAAAACCCTCTTCACTGCTTTCTTCTTCATTCCCATCATGGCTCCTTTCATCACTTTCTTCTTTATTCCGATCATCGCTCCCTTCACTTTTCTCTTCATCTATCTCTTCTTCAATGCCTTCAATTTCATTATCTTCGTCTTCACGACCCTCCTCTCCACCACTATCTTCTTCTTCAGATTCATTTGTTTCCCGGTTTCTTTCTTCTTCGTCCCTATCTTCATTACAAATTTTATCCCTTATTTCAAGTATTAATTCTTTTCTCCCCACACGTTTACCCCATGTTATTTCCAAATATGTACTTGTTTTTCCTCTTCTATAAGAGGCAGTCAACCTTTGACGTCTTCTTGACGGCTCCTAATCATTGATAGACTTACTTTGGCCCTTTGTCCTACCCATCTGTACAAAAAGATGAAAAGACAAGTTGAAGACATTTCTCATTCAATTAAACACAAGCTACAATCATTAATGATCTTAGTTTCATGATCTAATCAATTTCACAATAAAGTAACAAAAGGTTCCAGGAGAAGCGGTATTACCATTGTCGAACCATAGAGGTTCGACCTTACATAAAGTCGTTCCTCGGTGGTCCGACAATGGTGAGGTCGCATCTTTGAAAATCAACCGCAAGAGAGTCGAATTCCGTTTTCCTCCAGGACATGCGACTTTCCCAAGGTTAAACTTGTCACCAAAAATCAACAATCCATTTCAAAACTTCTAATGCTCAATCCTTTGTCAAAAATCGACATCATCAAATTTTTTTCTTATTTCTATTATCTTTACACATTCATAACATAAATCACAAACTAATTGCATCATGAACACTACTACTTGTGCATCATTCATTCTCTTAGGCATTTTATCAAACACTTGTAAGCCTATGAAATAAGAAGAAGAAAAATAACAATTTCTACCACAATGCTTGAAATGGAAGATGAGAGATTGAATATAAACATAAACTTACCTTTTTCAGCCGCACTTAATGTCAAAAAATCGACTTTCTACTATGCCCTTCTCGGGAATCCCTTACAAATGAGAATGGGATAAAATGGTTTATGTGATAATGGGAATGTTGAGTTATGGTTTAATAGATTCGTTATGGAAAGAAGAAGAAAAAATAGTTGAAGATGAGAAGTTGAAGATGGAGATTTGAATTTTTCTAAGAAGATGAAGTGAGGAATGGAAGAAGAAGAATGAGAGAAATTAGGGGAAATGGTGTAATTTTCGGTTTTAGCGTGTTTTAGAGGATGTTTTGTAATTTTAAAAATTTATGCTATATGTAGAAATGTGTAAATCTGAAAGTAGTAATTTGTTTTTGGCAAAAGTGTGTTCTTTTTCTAAGTTTGAAATGAAAGTGTGGTGTATTGGTGGATTTGGGAATTTTAAAATAATAGGTGTGGTGTAAGAGTTAGATGCCATCTTTTTTCATTGAGTTGTGGTGCAGCGGTAGGTTTGCCGTGGTGCAAATAAAGGTCCCCTATTTATTAGACCAATTATGATATTGTGTATATGATAATGTCCTTAGTATTAAAGCTGTGATAGGAAACAATGAGTGATTATGGTTGATGAGATCTCAATCACTTTAATAAGTTTGATACTTAAATATCTACAGAGGTGGCGTCTTGTTCAGCGAGGCAGCGATAGTACAAACATACTAGCACGTATTACATGTTTTATGTCTTTAAGGGGCTGGGATAGATCTCGTCTATCGAGATGTAGTGACACTTGGATTGTATATGCGGATGTGTATTAGAGAATCGTATGTTAGGTGGCCCGTTTACCTTTGTTGAGTGTCACACTATGAGATAGTTGTGGAATTATCCTTACGACCGGAGTCTGCATGGCATCACGGTGTAGATTGTCATGCTTTGACACTATTGAGGTTTCCCTTAAACACGGGGTGATCATGCGGTAGTGATTGGGTATGATACTAAAGCATGCATAGTATACATGTTAGGTAAATGCAGGAATTGCGTGCCACATGAGTAAGAGTGAATATCGAAAGGGCCTTCCTATAAGGAATGTCTAGTTCTCGTGAATCTTTCCAAAGTGGGAGTAAATGAGTTTTTCCAAGAGAGCTTCATATCCAGATTAAGGGATACGATCAAGATACGATTGTATGGATGTTACTACAGCGATAGGATTCTATTTACATGCTAACCGAGCACATGAAGGTAGTAGTCATTATGTATTGACTCATCCGATGTTTGGGGTCATGGACATGTTGCTAGATGCTATCCATGATCGGTAGGGATTACGGGAATTTTCGTAATTGCGCCTTATGTCTCACGGCTAACATATTGAAAGCCTATCGGGTAAACACACATGTAAATATCGAGTCGGATTAAAAAGCGATTATAGTTGATGACCAAATGAGAAAGTTTCATCTCAAGACTATAGAGGTTATAGTGGTAAATTAATATGGTGGTATTTATTTATTATGAATAAATATAATACAAGATATTAATTATGATGATTAATTAAATATATGTCTTTAGATACATATTTCGAAATTTGTATGTACATATGATATATATGCATTTTGTGAATTAATCATAGCATTATATTAATTAAGGAAAAATCCTGAATCCCAATATTTGGGGATAGAGTGCAGAGTCATTAGTGTACTAAATACATTTGGATTGTGAAATTTAATTAATGAGATTACCATAATATTAATGTTGTATATTAATTGATTTTGGAAATAGAATTATGGTAATAAGATAAAGATATTCAATATAAGATATATTGGCAATGTCTAGATTTATTTAATATGAGATATTAAATTAAAAGAAATAAATCAATCAAAGAGATTTTTCTTATTTTATTAGGAAAATGTTTTCTTTCTCATCAATCCATTAGAAGCTTCTCCTAATCATATTAGGAGGCAATAGGGCACAGGTTAGTCCTATTGACTAGCTCTTTTGAAAATCATTATTCCATGAACTAATTGTTGTTGAAAAATAAAAGAGCTTCTTAGAGAGAGTATTGTGAGGAGGAAAAGGTCGACCTTAGCAGTCGAGTCTTTCTAGTAGCAATCCAGAAGGATTCCGGCGAGGTGTTCGTATGGATAACTGGTAGAGGCCGGACGCTTGGACGGCTTGGGTGCATCTACATCTACCAGACGGTCAAAGCTTCGATCTTTAAGATCAAGAAATGTATCATCTTTGTCCTCCTTGTGATATGTTTATTGTTTGAACGAAGTCGATCCTTGGATCGGAAATCAAATTTTAATTTTCATTTGCGCTACACGTTTGATTTCCCTAACGGTGGTATCGGAGCCAACTTCGAGCTTAAGCAATAAGTACAATTAATTCGCATAGTAAATAGATCAATAGATTAAATCATGTTTGATATTGATTGATTAAAAATGCACCAAAAGAAAAAAAAAAGAGAGGCAGCGGCGGTGCTCGGCCGACTAACGCAGCGCCGCCACCTCAACACTCATTGGGCGTCGGTGACCCTAGGCTATCGTAATTTGCCGACCAACGCCACCCCATTTTTGTTTTGTGTATTTTAATTTCAATATAGTACATTCTTATTAAATTATTAATTGATTAAAGTTAATTAATTAATTGATTTCTTGCTATAAAGATAAAATTAGTTAAAATTAATCTTTTTCAAAAGGCGTGATTGTATAGATTAGATAGTAGATATAATTCGATTATATGGACCCGATTGATCATGGACTTGACCAATAGAATAGATATGAAGGCTTTATTTTTACATTTGGATTTTTATTGTTGTCTAGGCATTATGAAGAAGCGTGGCCTAGTTTTATTTTGCATTATCCCATTCCATTAGCTCCCCCGTATGCGGCGGGTGTAAAATTTAATAGTTAGCTTTAATGTAATAATTTATTTGTAATATCCGACTTTTGAAAAAAGGCGGGACGTGTCTTTTTACGAAAAATGGAATATTATGATTCTGATTTTTATATATATATATATATATATATATATATATATATATATATATATATATATATATATATATATATATATTGGGGAAAATATGATTAGTTAATAATAAAGGGTATTTAAGGAAAATATGTGATTAGGTTAATTATTGGGATTTTATGTATTTAAGGAAAATAAATCCCATTAGTTTTCCCTAACCATTTGAATCAGAATTTCCTTCTTCCAATATCCCTCTTCTGCGTGTGAGAGTTGAAAATAAAGGGTTGAGAGATTTCTTCCATTTTCTAAGTCGGATCTTAACGGTTTTCATATCAGAGTACAGCAGCGGAATCGTTGTGAAGAGGGCGTCGTTTCAACACAAGAAAGTTAGGACTTTGTCAAGGTACGTTTTAGAGCCCTAGTTATGTTCTTGACTATGTTTGATGGATTCAAACTGATGACTTCATATTGTTTTGTGTTTAAAAGCGTTTGAACGGATCTAATATAAATTCGGATTGATCACATAGTTTTTTTTTTTGCGGAAGGGTTCAAGATTTGCTGCAGTTTTACTGAGAATTGGACTTGGATTAGCTTGCTAAAAGGTAAAATGCTCTTCCTATAAAATAATTATGGTTTATAGAGGTTAGATCGTGTTTTGATTCGTTTTGTAAGATGCTTTTCCTAATCTTTAGTTAAGGTTTTGTGATGTTAAGGTTGTTTTTGGGGTTGATTTAATTTGTGTTGTTCAATAACTGTAATTGCTAAACTCTATCTTTGTAGTCAGCCATCGAGTTCACTTATGATTAAATCAGCCAGCAGGCCATTATTATATGGTTTGAATTATAGTAGTTTGTTTTTTCCAATTCTCTTTTTATTTACATATATTTTAGGGCTCGGTTCTTTTACTTACAGATGTACTTCTGGGACCTTTTCTAGATATAGATTCCTAGGAGATGAAACTTGGTGGCCGACCTGGGGTGTTTAGCTTCTGCTTTAAAAAAATTGGTTTCATTTAAAAGACTTTTTATTATATTTTATTTTCATTTAAGTTAATGTTAAGTTATCTTATGTATGGTAGAATTCCATATGTCGTTTGACTTCTTTGAGGTTATCTTTAGGCTGCAGTATTTAGATTAGGACTTTTCCCATGTATATACATTTCGGGAACGTCGAATGTAAGATAAATTAAAATGTTATTACTCGATCGTCAGGAACCAAAGAAAGACTACGGATTTTACTCTTGCTGTGAGCGAATCACTAAGAAAAAATACATAGTTTAGTTTATTCTTATGTATCTATATTTTGTAACTATGTATCTAAATATTTACATAGTGGTAGTATATTAGTGATGTTCGCTTCCTTTCAGATTGAGTATATTGCCTCTTTGATAATAAAGAAATGATCTAATAAACATATATAATGAATAGTTGTTGGCGTTATTGTGTTGTGTTATCATTCCTTTCCGAAAATATGAATATACGATTTGGTGGACAATGGATTTTGTGGTTTTAGCTTAATTTATAGTCTTTCTAATGAGCTTAAATTAGATGAAATAATTGAACAAGCCTCGATTGAGTTTCAAATTCGTTTAGTTTCGGCACCGAATGTACTCTTAAAGGGAGTTGAAGTTCGGATCCGTCGGAAGGGCATGAAGTGTCTTGTGCTTTGATGAACTAGAGTTCATCAATGTCTGTGTAATTGCTAGGCATTGTCCGTGTCTAAGGGTCTAAGTAAGAGAGTAGGAGATGTGATGGAGCTTACTTGAAAACACTTAGGTGACTAGTTAATAAGCATTAATAATTACATACTTGACTAGTAAAGGACTAAACATCATGTAATTCTTGGATAGGCACAAGTTTATATCGCAATGTGTAGGCTTTCGGATAAAACGATTAAACTTGCAGGCCTTACTAGAGGCACCAGGAGTAGAGGATACTCATAAATGGATAACTGTGCTGGCCATTAGAGGGCACCAGGAGTAGAGGGACTTGATGACGGTCAAATTATACCCGTAAAAGTCATCAACGTTGACCTTAAATCGAGATTAATAATATATATTTCATATTAAATCACATGTTTATATTTATTATTTAATGTTAAGTGATTATTAATATGATATTTGGTATTTAGCCGTTTTCATTATTAAAAGCCGATTTATTGTGCGATAAATGCTGATTTTGCAGATCACGACATATCGAGAGGATAAATGTCATTCAATAAGTAAATCTCAAGATAATAAGGAAGAAAATCGGAGCATTAATCAAGAGATAAATGAAAGATTAATCAGATCAACAGCGTGCGGTGGGGGGCAAGATAGGCGAAAAAGCGATTAATGTGTGCAAAGTTAGGTTCGATTCGACCCGGTGGGGTGCCGGTTGACCGAGTGTGTCGGCTTCGGTCACACCGGATTTTTAGTATTTACCTTCTAGATCATTCATAAGTCGGCGAAACCCCTATATAAGCAGCAGCTACGAGAAATTGTAAAACACACCAACACATCCCTTCATTCTTTCTTCAATCTTATAGCTTTGATACAATGTAGAATAATTTGAGGGTTTCCAGCAATTTAAGAATTTTGCAAATATGTAAGCTCTTATTTTACTGTTTCTTTTATTTTAAGTAATTAATCCCTCCCAATTATGCTTTATCGTTTGAGTTAATTAATCATAGCTAGATGATGTAGATCAAGGCTATGACGTTAGGGATGTGGCGACTCCTTGTCTATGGGGATCCCATAACCTACGTCGTACACTTAGTATTTATTCATGAATCTGCATTGTTCAATTAATGTGTATCTAAGTTAGTTTATATGATTGCTTTACAATTCTTGTTTAATCATTTGTGTATGATGAAGCATTTGAGAGATACGTTCGGGGATGTAATCTGGGAAAAAAGACCATTCGATTCGACCGAAGCTTAGCTATTCGATCGACCGAGCCCCCTGTTCATCCGTTAGATAGCCATGTCTTTATGGTTAGGTTAACTTAATAAATTTATTATCTCGGTAGGTATGGCTATGGCTACGTACTCGCTTAGTTTAATTAAAGCGTGTAAGAAGGAAATACCGATATAAAACTCTTAGGTAGGCTCATGAATTGATCTTCGGACATTCGGCGTTATCTAGGAAGGTTTATATTTGGGGATTGCTAGCTTTGATTATCGTCGTCGTAGATTAACATGAGACTATAACTTGGTAATTGCTAGTTGGACGAGGGCTTGAGTGATCGTTTAGGAAATGCGCCTAACCATAGGAATGTTGCCTGAGGCGAGGTGTGCGGTCAATATCGGCATCCTGAGAGTCGTAAGTGTGTGAGTTATATGAGATGGAGGCACAAAAGGTGAAGTCACGTAACAATATCACGGTGATCTAGTGACCTACGGTGCTAAGTCAAGTTAAAGAGGATGACTCCGTAGCCAATCTAAGATAGATACAAAGCGGATTGGCAGGTTAATAAGTTCGGTTTATTATATAAATTATACAGGTCCAAGCGATAAAGACTATAATTGGGGAGGTTAATTACGTTGTGTCGAGTCGTGTCTTTACTTTTCTTGTCTTATTATGGTCGTAGACCGCCTCTATGTCTTTGACATGTTTAATTAATTGTTTGTATATAAGATGATCCACAATTGGTTCCTGTGGGATCGACCTAGATTCCTTATAGCTATACTACGATGGGCTAGTCCTCTTTGCTAGTATTGGTTTATGGTGGTCGAGTATATTATAACTGATTGACCCGTCATCAAGTTTTTGGCGCCCGTTGCCGGGGAACCAACGGTCAATTTTATATATAAATAATTTTCTTATTCATGTCAAGTTTTACGTTTTGGGAAGTCGTTTTCGTTTTGAGTCCTACGGTTGTTTGCTCATGTCGAAAATTCAGATTCTTAAAATAAAAATAAAAATAAAAATAAAAATTATTCGGTCGACCGAGAGACCTCATTCGATCGACGAGAGACCTCATTCGATCGACGAGAATTTATAACTTTTTTTTGTTTTGTTTTGTTCTTGTTGTTCTATTCTGTTTATACGGTTTCTAATTTGTGTTTTAGTGCGGAATTTCACGTGTCTACATTTATCCCCGTATGTTTAATCCGTGAGTCTCGATAGCGACATGGGAAACCATGTTAAATCGATCTACGATCTGTTTTGTTTTTCTTACGATTGCGCGAAACCAGGAAGCAATAATCCAAGTCAATAATTTTTAGTATTGAGAAAATAACCCAAAGACAACATGTGGAGTTCTGAATCTACGATTAGAAAATTGATGGAAGCAATACCTTTAAAGCACCAAGATGGCTCGAAAAAATTATGGCTTAAATTCTTCGTGGTACAATGTTGAAGGCAAGGTACTACCTTTTTTTGCTTATGTTTTACTACCTTTTGGTTTTTGAGCATAAGTTAGCCTATACATGAACCTTAGTATGAATCTTAGCCGGAGTGGTTCGTAAGATTAATTCTATTAGTGTGGAAGGTTACGCCCCAAATCTGTCTCATCTAGAGGGTGTAAGGAAACATGTAGTCGTTGAAAGAAGCGGTGAATAAAGAGTTCCTCGTAGTTATGTTAAAATCTCTTTGTCTATACATGGGATTGCCCTGCGGCGGGGAGCAACAAATTGTGTAGTTTAAGCATTCAATCTAAAGAAGGCGTTGAGTTTTGAGAGAACACCATCTTCTACTTTTCGTTGAGTTTTATGGTGATGGCTTCTCGGTGAACCCACCTTAAGCGAAGCGAGATTACGCTTTGGGTGACAATTTAGAAATCACGAGAATCTTAGTACATGGGTTGGAAATGGTACAACCATGGTGGGGCGAGTTCAACCGAGCCCGGCTCATTCGACTCCCTCCACGTGTGATATGCGTTCTGCCAGTTCAACAAGACTTAGCATAGCGATAAGCCCCGGGCTAAGCGGGGCTTAATCTTGTGGATTGGCCTGGTTGTCACATATGTTCTAACGAATAAGGCGGCGTAGGCTTGCCTACATAACCGACCTTATTCGGAGTACTTTGATTCATTGTTTCTTATTGTCAAGGCCAAAACCATAATTTTAACCGAGTTTCTTAGAATTCACTAATTCCTAAAGCGAGCCGAGTAAAGCTTTGGATAAATGGTATGGATAAATGTCGTTTCTAGGTCTCACAACCAAGGAAGGGTATTAATCCATAAAAGCAACAAGCCCACCTCTTATAGTGCTCGAGAGGGTCAATATCTCGTGATCCAAGAATAATGAGTGACAAGGATACTTTTGGAAAGTCAGTGAGGACTTTAAACTCAGAACTACTTTTTTAAAACCCTTAGGATTTCTTTTTAGGATTTTAGGTTTTGTTTTCTTTGAGTCAAATAAAAGTATCGTGAGATATGTTGAGGTTTTTATTTTGCCGTGTTCGATGGCCATTGGGCTAAGGATGTGCAAAACTTTTTACTCAATATAGGCCACGAGAAATAGAGTTCGTAGGAGAGTCGAAAATTGCTAAAGAAAGGAAATTTAGCAATCAATCTTAAGATGGAAGCATTAAGAGAGCTTGAGAATTACTGAAAATGTAACTGATAATTATTGGTGCGAAAAGAGCAATTTTGGTCAACTTCCAAACCTTTTAGAAAGGTGATCCAAGTGAAAATCCAAAGTAGTGTGCAATTCATTCTGCAATTTATCCTTATCTTTCCCTTTACACTTTTTCACCTTCAAACTTTTCGATCCTCTCACCAATCTGCCCCGAAAGTTCACATTTCTAACCATTCTTTCATCGCCTCTCTTTCTTTCCATCCGTTTCACTCTCCCATTCCCTTAAACAATACCCACCCATAAACACAATTTCTTACCCACCCTTTATCTTTTCTTACCATCCTTATATATCTTTTTCTAAACCCATCATAGTCTCAACCTCCATTTTGTTTACACAATACCTATGTGTTTGCGAATTTGAAATATTGCTAAGCTTTAATGATTATCTTTTATCATTTTGATTTTCATGATCCTTGTTGGGGAAGTGTAGCTCGACCTAGCTAGATTTTAAAGGTTTTGGTTCGATCAAAGTACAACTTATCTTTCTACCGGAAGTTTTAAATTTCACATTTTTCCGTCTATTCGGCATTTCTAGATAATCCGTTTTGTTCTACATTATCACACCGATCGGACCTTGTTGATAGCGGTTATGACTTTACGTGATACATTGGGTTATTAGTAATTTCGAGAGTAGATCGTCTCCTAAGTTGTTGATATTCAATGCGAAGTTTACGCATTAAGTATTTGATTTTATCTTTAGCCAATAGGTCGCATTCAATCTGTTATACCTTACCAAGTTTCTCTTTTATCTTTGGGTGAATACATAGTGAGCGAGTCCACCTCGTGTTTTTCCACGTGGGGTTATGCTTTTTATCTTTGTCTTATCCACCCGGTTTTTAGATGAAGACCACCATCTTTAGTTGCTTGTTTATTTTTCTTTCTATTTAGTATTTTCTTGTCTTTGGTTGTATAAAATAAAGTGGCTTAAAATGTTTTTGGTATTCATACCTAATTACGCCACATTATTCTATAACTTCCATAGACATGGTGTTATTAACGGTTTCGTGTGAGTTTATGCCTTATCTGAGTTTTCACTTGCTTCTCCACAGCGTCTTTGAACTTTACTCCGATCTTTCTCGCTTTACTTGAGAGCCATTTCGAGCTAAGTCTTTTTCTTAACTTCTCATTTATTTTTGTCATTGATGACAATGCCATGTTTAAGTGGGGGTAGGAGACTTAGCTATGTTATGTTATGATTGAAATTTGAATGAAAGCAGTAGAAAAATTGAAAATTTGAATACATACCATATTATTTATCTTGTAACCTTAGAATTGTGAGTTCTAGCTAAGAATTGATAGGAAAGGAACCAAGTTTCATGAGTCACGTGATCATTTTATACTTATGTTAAGTAAATTTAAGGATATTCATGCCCGTTTTTGCAAGTAGTTATTTATTATTCAACTACTCAATCTGTGGATCGAATACACCATGCGAAAATATTATTGTACATTGCGTAGATGATTGGTTATGTAAACTTAGTGTCAATATCTATCTGTGATGTATTCTGATATTCTTGCCAACAAAAGCGGAGTAATAAGCTTGAGACGTACCTGTGTTTTAGCAAAATGTTAGACATTGGGCTTGTAGTAACATTACCAAAGTAGCCCGCTTGTGGTAATATTCGATGCTATACATGATCTAAGATAGGGGATACTCTAAAATTTTTCTTCCTTGAGATTAATAGTATTTGAAAAATATGAAGATATGAAAAAATATTCAACTCTTTTAAGAGGCTTTGAGTAGTACTCGGTCTCCAAGTCCAAAATCCTATAGATACGCTCTTGCTTATTGCTCTAGTGCTCTAACCATTGCGAGGCATAAAAGTATGAATCTTTGAGGTTGGTAGGTTGAGATTGCGAAGTTAGCATAAACTCGATCTTGCCCACGAATATATAAAACTAAAAGCACATGCACACATCACTTGATTCATAGTCGGTAGTGAATAATGGATATCTTATGAGCATGACTAGTATGAGTTGACTTGAGTTTCTTGTGTAAGTATGATTTTACCATAGAAAATGTTGTCTTGGGAATGACTTATTGATGCTTTGTTGGGACGATCAAAGTCTAAGTGGGGGTAGTTGATGGCGGTCAAATTATACCGTAAAAGTCATCAACGTTGACCTTAAATCGAGATTAATAATATATATTCCATATTAAATCACATGTTTATATTTATTATTTAATGTTAAGTGATTATTAATATGATATTTGGTATTTAGCCGTTTTCATTATTAAAAGCCGATTTATTGTGCGATAAATGCTGATTTTGCAGATCACGACAAATCGAGAGGATAAATGTCATTCAATCAGCAAATCTCAAGATAATAAGGAAGAAAATCGGAGCATTAATCAAGAGATAAATGAAATATTAATCAGATCAACAGCGTGTAGTGGGGAGCAAGATAGGCGAAAAAGCGATTAATGTGTGCAAAGTTAGGTTCGATCGACCGAGCACAGCAGCTTCAGTCAACCAGGTGGGGTGCTTGGTTGACGAGTGTGTCGACTTCGGTCACTTTTGGATTTTTCGTATTTACCTTCTAGATCCTTCATAAGTCGGTGAGAAACCCTATATAAAGCAGCTACGAAATTGTAAAACACACCAACACATCCCTTCATTCTTTCTTCAATCTTATAGCTTTGATACAATGTAGAATAATTTGAGGGTTTCCAGCAATTTAAGGGCTGCAAATATGTAAGCTCTTATTTTCTGTTTCTTTTATTTTAAGTAATTAATCCCTCCCAATTATGCTTTATCGTTTGAGTTAATTAATCATAGCTAGATGATGTAGATCTAGGCTATGACGTTAGGGATGTGGCGACTCCTTGTCTATGGGGATCCCATAACCTACGTCGTACACTTAGTATTTATTCATGAATCTGCATTGTTCAATTAATGTGTATCTAAGTTAGTTTATATGAATGCTTTACAATTCTTGTTTAATCCGTTGTGTATGATGAATTTGAGAGATACGTTCGAGGATGTAATCTGGGAAAAAAGACCATTCGGTCGACCGAGCTTAGCTATTCGGTCGGCCGAGGCCCCTGTTCATCCGTTAGATAGCCATGTCTTTATGGTTAGGTTAACTTAATAAATTTATTATCTCGGTGAGGTATGGCTATGGCTCGTTACTCGCTTAGTTTAATTAAAGCGTGTAGAAGGAAATACCGATATAAAACTCTTAGGTAGGCTCATGAATTGATCTTAGGCGTTCGGCGTTATCTAGGTAGGTTTATATTTGGGGATTGCAAGCACCTGATTATCGTGCGTCGTAGATTAGCATGAGACTATAACTTGGTAATTGCTAGTTGGGCGAGGCTTGGTGATCGTTTAAATGCGCCTAACCATAGGAATGTTGCCTAGATGAGGTGTCACGGTCAATATCGGCATCCTTAGATTCGTAGCGTGTGAGTTATATGAGATGGAGGCACTAAAAGCGAAGTCACGTAACAATATCACGGTGATCTAGTGACTACGGTGCTATGTCAAGTTAAAGAGGATGACTCCCGTAGCCAATCTAAGATAGATACAAGCGGATTGTGAGTTAATAAGTTCGATTTATTATATAAATTATCTAGGTCCAAGCGATAAAGACTATAATTGGGGAGGTTAATTACGTTGTGTGAGTCGTCGTGTCTTTACTTTTCTTGTCTTATGTTGGTCGTAGACCGCCTCATGTCTTTGACATGTTTAATTAATTGTTTGTGTATAAGATGATCCACAATTGGTTCCTGTGGGATCGACCTTGATTCACTTATAGCTATACTACGATGGGCTAGTCCTCTTGCTAGTATTGGTTTATGGTGGTCGAGTATATTATAACTGATTGACCCGTCATCGAGGACTTCCCTACCACAGCGTATACTATCGGGACTGGCTTTGTGGCTATTGATGTGATCCACTAATAGGTTGCATCCGGATGCCGTGGTGATCCACTATTGGTGTTACAATGTTGGAGACAAAGACAAAGGCCCAAAGAAAGAAAAATAAAGATCCATGGATATGGTGCATGTCAAAGATCCATTGGCGGTTGCGGCTACTGCGACATGTGACCCTTGATTTAAATCGATTTGTATTCGAAACGCTTGATTAGGAAAAGTCCATGATCATACGGTTACTTTATATGCGAAATCTTGTGTATGTTTTACTTTATGTGATATTGTAGTAATATGCACCGCTTAGATGTGACCGTAATTAAATAAAATTAATTAAGAAATTAGTCCCACAGGAAAAATATCGAGTCATAAATATGTATCGATATTATAATGATGGTGAAGAGCTCTTGTTGGATCAAGCGGCCGGCCACGTCGGGAGTTGACCTACCTTAGGTATATCATTATTATCGAGATATGATCGTTATGAGATCTCATGAATACTTGGAGTTACGACTCGACTAATAATCTCACGGTGATTGGCCCACGTCCAGACCTTTTGATTTTAGAGACATGAGGTTGGCTATCACATAGACAATGTGAATTGTCAAAGAGTTGACTAGTCAAACCCCTTTGGAAGTCACGTCGGACACGATTGGTATGTTGTACCTCCCCGTCAAAATTGACCCGGTCGATCGGCGGCATCGGGGATCGAGTCAACTAGATGGGATTCTAGCCACTAAAGAATTAATTGAATTATTGAAAGCCAATAGGGAATAGTTGGCTAGTGGGAGCAACACCTTATAAAATTTAAAGTGCAATTTTTATGTTTTGTATATTTGAACTATTACTTATTCTATCTCTATTTATTTATTGTAGAATGTCGAACAAATTGAACCTTCGTTTATCATCAAAAACAAAATTGACAAAACCAACTTTCTCGATTGGGAAAGAAACTTTAAAATCATTTTGAGGCATGAAAAAGATTGGATATGTCTTGGGCGAACCAATACCATAAAAGCCCATAGAAGCGCGGCTGAGATGCCATAAAGAAGTACAACAAGCACTGTTCTGACCGTACTGATGCTACATGTATCATGCTTGCTTCCATGACTCCTGAACTGCAGAAACAACATGGGTCTATTGATGCCTACATGATCATTGGTCACTAAAGGAGCTCTATGCTTCTCGGTCTACGCCTTTGAGAGTGCGAGTCTCGAAGGCACTTTTGGTTGTAAGATAGGGACTGGGACTTCTATGGGGGCACATGTACTTAAGATGATCGGGTATATTGAGAGGCTTGAGAAGCTTGGCCATAAGTTGGAGCGTGAATTAAGTATTGACTTAATCTTGCAATCTCTACGATTCATACTCGCGGTTTGTGATGAATTATCACATGAACAAGATAGATTGCACCCTTGCGGAGTTATTGAAAATGTTGAAAACTGCTGCGAGCACTGTGCAAAAGGGCAATCAAGTGTTACTTGTCACTTCTTCAAGGGGAATGAAAAAGGTCCAGAAAAAGACCAAGAAAGCAAAAGCTCCCCCTAAGTCTGTGCCTAAAATAGCCAAAGACATGTCCGGGATGCTTGCTTCCATTCTTGATGAGGTGGTCATTGGAGGCTAAGCGAAATTAAGCACGAAGAAGAGTCATATAGATGCTTCAACTTTAGGTATGTTCATGGTTGAGATCAATATTTCTTCTTCTATGTCTAACCACTGGTATTAAATACTGGTTGTGGTTCTTATATTTGTCTGAATATCACGAGGCACTAAGAAGGACTAGAGATCCGAAGAAATGAGAGGTGGACTACAGCGTTGGGAATGGAGCAAGTGTTCTTTGCACTAGCCGTAGGAGTTTATTTTCTTTCATTGCCCAGTGGGCTAGTAATAGAGTTTAATAACTGTTATTTTCTTCCTGCTCTTACGAAGAGCATTATGTCCATTTCTGCATTAGATGTTGAAAGATTTTATTTTACGTTTGAGAATAAATGTTGTTCTTTTTCACGTGATGGAATATTTTATGATACTGGCATACTTAGCAATGGTCTCTACATATTAGATGTGAATGTTGACATACTTAATATAAACAATAAGAATGTTAAAACAAGTGACTTGAATGAATCTGTTGGAAATAATATTTGTGTTTTGATGATGATTTATCACGTACTTAGTGAGATCACTTACAACCCTTGATGATGAAGTCATAACTAACTGTTATAGTGCATAATGAAAGAAGAAGCAAGAAATGGTCTAGAGAAAAATGAATAAGTTCTATCTAGAGTCTGAACATTGTATAGGTTGTTTCAGACAAGCATTGTAATAGATAGGAACTAGGCGAACAGCTGAGTCAAAGCAAGGAAACTGAGTATACACATGAAAAGCGAGGGATCGAGACTCGGTTATAAGCAAGCGAAGAAGATAAGTTTCTTTGAGGACCACAAACTCAGTTAGGCTTATCTAGAAGGCTGAAGGCGAGGGACCTGAGACTCGGCTATTGAATTTGAAGAAGCGAGGTGAAAAACTTCGGTTAGAAGTTGATTAAGTCGTCACAATAAATTAGGATTGAGGCAAAGTGCTGTGATAACATGGCGAACTATAGATCTTGTGAAGTGAATAATCTTAAGGACAAAGATTATCAGTTAACAGGAAAAGAAGAAACTGAATGGTGTACTCGACTCAGTCAATTGAAGTCAGATGTCAAGAACATAAGGTACTCAGTGTTGAAGAAGAGTAGAAAACTTAGTTAAAGCCTATTGAATTTGAAATAACAAAATGACAAAAGGTCGTACATGTGAACGTTGGCTAAGCGACAATATAAGCGGCTATAATAGTGATATGACTGTTACATTGCCCCTATAAATACACAAAGGAAAACACTCGAAAGAGATCCGGAAAAGCTTTACAAGCATATATCAATGATCGGATCACGACAAATCAGGTTTTATAAAGGAAATAGCGAAATTGCTTTGAAGATTACAAAGAAAGATCCGATAACCCATTAAGTGGGAAGAAGGCATCTTGGAGGTGCAGCGTCATTTCGGAAGAATCAGGCTGACTCTTTGAATTAATCTTTTGATTAATTCTAAACATAACCTTTGTGAAAAGGGTTGGGTGTGCATAGTTTGAGAGAGCAACTTCACCTTTCCTCATCTTGTTGCAACTTGGTTGCCCAATTTGTTAGTGCGTTTTTGCAATTTGTGTTTGTGTTAGTGGTGAGCGGTGAAGAAGTCATTCCACCTCCAGAAGATCGAGTCTTGAGTGAAGGAGCAATCTTACCTTTCTTCATTATGTGTGAGCAGTGAAACTAGGGTGTCGTGAAAGAATTTGTCATTGGGTTGGATTTTATATGTGATTATCTCAAGATTTAGTGATACCTCACACACCACAGGAGAAGGGGAGGCGTGCGGGATTACACCACCGGAAATTCCATAAACAAACTACGTGTTGATTTACTTTATGCATTTATACTTGTGCTATGATTGCTATAATTATTGCATTATCATGCTATTACTTACTTAGCAAACATTAGACAGCGAGTCGACACAAAGCGATACATAGGAGGATTAGATCTTTATATTCACATCTATTGTATAAAGGCTTGTTATTAACCGTTGCAAGTTAGTTCGGTTATAGCATCGGCAAAAGCCGAATTAGCTAACTCTACATTGGATTGAAGAAATTTGAGCAAGCTGAGCCGAGTCATATTGTGTATCAGTTTGATAGTTCAGTTTGAGTTTAATATAAACTCGAGTTCGAGTGGTACTTTTCGATTTGGGAAAGTTTTGGTGACAAGTTTATTCACCCCCTCTTCTAAACTTGTGTTTATCCTTTCTAAGAGACCAACAATTGGTATCGGAGCAGTTCTTCCGTTTGGAAGTGACCCAAATATCTTACACATCAGTTGTTGATTACCCCTCACTGTATCAATCGTTAAAAGCACTTGATAGAAATGAATACATCTAGAATTAGAAGTTGGCTTGCTCACTTACGACTAGCTTGTTTGCAAAATGTACATGATTTTCAGGATCAAGGTTTTGAGAGGTTCAGTACCACAGATTCACATACAAATCCAGAACCTCAAATCAGTGATGATGTGGAGATTATTATTAATGTACATGATGACAAGTCCAGAGGAGTTCCATCACTAAGTAACTTCTCGAAGAAGAAGAAAATAAGTTGGTGTAAGAAGCGCTGATATATATATATATATATATATATATATATATATATATAGGTGAGAAATAAAATCAATTTTACCCAAACCGGTTATTACCCATTTCAAGCCCTCTCAAACCGGCTCTTAAAAAATTCTCACGAGTCAAAGATCATACATTAATGACATTTATGTTCAATATTTACAAAATATCACATTAATTAGCAATAAGACCAAATATATTCAAAATTTTAAAAAAAAATTCAAAATTAAAATTAAAAAAACCCACTTGTACGACTAAATTGCACACTTATCATTATGGTCAATACTTTTCTTTGCGATAAATATTCTCATTATTTCCGTAAGCGGCGTTCACTATTTTTGCCCAAATCCATAATTCAAATGCACATCAAATACTATTCAAACACCATTTCAAAAATCAAACATTATTCCAATGCATTTTTATTCTCTTCTCCTTTTATTCAATGTTTTTTATATCCACTCAATAATATGTTTTTATCTTTTCTCTTAGGGTTGTGATTTTTTGTTTTTGTTTAGTCGGGTATGATTATGATGCCTACTAATGCAAAGATAAGAGAGATCGAGATGAAGTTCAACATGTTTATTTTTTTATATCCACCCAATAATATGTTTTACCTATTCTCTTGGGGTTGTGATATTTTGTTTTGCTTTGTTAGATATGATTATGATGCGTATTGATGCAGCGATAGTAGAGATCGAGATGAAGATAAACATTGGAATCGGGTTTATGTTAACCACTCAACAATATGTTTTACATTTTCTATTAGGGTTTTGATTTTTGTTTTTTCCGCGGTATGATTATGATGCGTATTGATGCAGCGATATCGAGAGATAGAGATTATGATCGGAAAGAGCGAGATCAAGATCAACAACTGGAATAAGGTTTATGTGACAAGATGAAGGGAGTGAAATGTATTCATGTGAGGTAATAAAATTTTTTTTAAAATTATGTGGGAGGAAAAAAGTCTTGCAATAGGAAACATAATTTTTAAAAAAATTATATTATGCACGTGCTATGCATATCACGGAGATAAAAAAATATCAAAAAAAAATATTATTATTGATTATAGGAAAACTCTCAAAAAAAAAAAAAAGGAAGGATAAAGCGCCTAATTTGCTTATAATGCTTAATCACACATCATTACAATTCATTCATCTATCAACTCACTTGATTCTTCAGTGGCATTCTAATGTATTATATTGTCAATCATTTGCATTTTAATGTCATTTTGTTTATTTGTAGTTTCTTCATCTCTTGATTAAATCTCATCATCTTTTATATGTGGTTGTTTTGTGCATAATATTAGCTCTCTGCTTTCGGTAAGATTTTTGACTTTCTATTTTAATTTTATTTGTGCGTGAATAAGACTTTAGAAAAAAACAACATTCTTCTAAAAATTAAAAGGAAAAAAAAATTTACATGTTTAAGCAGATATTGATATTTCTTTAATTTTTAAATAGTGAGACACATATATTCATATTTTTTGTTATTTTTGTTATTGTATTGGAATGCTTTATATTTGTATATTTTTTATTTGAATGTTTTAGGCGGTTAGAATAAAATGCACGACACACTTTGTCAGATAATGATATGGATATTTTGTTACTTTTTGAATATAAATAGGAGGATTTTTTAAATATAATTTTATCTTATTTTTAAATTGCCAATTTTTTTATATAGATAGATCTTGGAAAATAGCATTTTGAGGGAATTAATGTTATTTTTTTAAAAAATTATTGCGTAATATAGTATAAAATACTAATTGATTAAAATCAGAGTCAATCATTATTATTGCGTAATATAGAAAAATGAAAAAAAATTATTGCCTCCAAATAATTAAATTAATGCGTAACAATGTAAATGATTACAATAATAAACAATTCATCAGAATATTTAAGGAGTAAAAAGTTTGTTTTATAGTATAGAATAGTCGAATAAAAACAGAATCAATCATAATTAATAGAGAAATACGAAAAAAAAAATCACACTAATTACCAAATTTGATTTTTTAAATTTGATTATCTTAATAAATAATCTCTCTCTCCAATTACTAATTCAGTGTAATACTATACAATAGAATATTTACGGAAAAAGAAAGTTTTTAGATTTCTCGGGAGAATGATATTTAGAGTATACAATAGGTGAATAAGAATATAATCAATCAAAAATAATAGAAGAATACGAAAAATATGAAAAATATATTCAAAAAATTTTGATTTTGCAATAAGTAGCCTCTCTCTTTAATCACACTATTAATTACAAAATTTGATTTTCTAATAATCAACATCTCTCAATCACACTAATTACCAAATTTGACTTTAGAAATTTTGATTTTCATAATAAATAAATAATCGAAGAATATTTAATTAATAAAAGGTTTTTATAGTATACAATAGTTGAATAAAAGCAGAATCAATCATAATTAATAGAAATATGAAAATTATTCACACTCATTCTGATTCAGCAATAATTACAAAATTTGATTTTATACATTTGATTTTCTAATTATGTAGAACCATTAATGAACAAATCGAATCGAGAAATTAAAAAAGTTGTAAATGCGATTATAATACTATACAATAGAATAATTACGGAAAAACAAAGTTTTAGATTTCTCGGGATAATGATATTTATAGTATACAATAGTTGAATAAGAACATAATCAATCATAAATAAAAATATGAAAAAAATTTGAACATTCCCTAATTACATAATTTGCTTTTGCAATAAGTAACCTCTCTCTGCAATCACACTATTAATTACCAAATTTGACTTTATAAAATTTGATTTCCTTAATAATTAACCCCTCTCTCCAATCACACTCATTACAGTTCACACTAAATACAATTCACACTAATTACCAAATTGGACTTTTGAAATTTTGATTTTGCTAATAAATAATTCATCAGAATATTTAATGAATAAAAAGGTTTTTTTTTATATTATACAATAGTTGAACATAAACAGAATCAATAATAATTAATAGAGAAATACAAAAAAATTCAGACTAATTACACTTCACAATAATTACAAAATTTTACTTTCTAAATTTGATTTTCTAATTATGTAGAACATTAGTAGACAAATATGAATCAGAAATGAAAAAAGTTGTAAATGCACTGTAATACTGTACCATAGAATATTTGTGAAATCACACAAATTACCAAATTTGACTTTTGAAATTTTGATTTTCCTAATAAATAATTCATCAGAATATTATAAATAAAAAGGTATTTTTAATATTATACAATAGTTGAATAAAAACATAATCAATAATAATTAATAGAGAAATACGAAAAAAATTCACACTAATTACACTTCACAATAATTACAAAATTTGACTTTCTAAATTTGATTTTCCAATTATGTAGAACCATTAATAGACAAATTCAAATCAGAAATGAAAAAAGTTGTAAATGCGGTGTATTACTGTACAATAGAATATTTACGGAAAAAAGAAAGCTTTTAGATTCTCGGGATAATGATATTTATAGTATACAATAGTTGAATAAGAACATAATCAATCATAAATAATAGAAGAATACAAAAAAAATGAAAACTGTCCAAAAAATTTGAACATGACCTAATTAATAGAAATCTGAAAAAATTCGCACTTAATTACAAACTTTTACTTCTAAATTCAATTTTCTAAATGTAGAACCATTAATGAGACAAATACGAATAATAAATGAAAAAGTTGTAAATGCGATGTAATACTATATTTCTTGACATCCTTTAATAATTGAAATGTTGCAAGTTATTTGCTTTAATTTCATTTATCGTATGACCATGCATTGAGTTTGTTTAAATTTTTTTGAAAAGTATTTATTTAAAATTTTATAAATTATGCATGATTCTTTGTTTTATTTTACGTTGAGTTATCTTCGTGCATATGCGGGTAAATTGCTAGTATAAAAGATTCATTAGAGCAACCAAAGAATATGCATTCATATCGTGAAGTTGCAACAAGTAATCAAGAAAATGTACATTCTTCAACTCAATTATCATTATTGAACTCGATCGGAGAAACTACGAGCTTGCCAAGTTAATGAGAAAAACTCAAAGTGGTGTTAAAACTAAAAGATATAGAACTTGACAAATCAAAAGATTAGATGAATTTCTCGGCGAGATGTCAAATCTAATTTGAAAGGTTATTATCTAGTAAATCGACAATAGCAATAATAATTCCTCACCTTACCCAGTCTTGAGATTTCAAAGTATAAACTCAGACACCAAGATCTTTGGAAGATCTGAGTGGAGTCGCACAAAGGAAATAAAGTTGATAAATCTAAAAGAAACCATGTGAAATCGACTAAAGTTGGCGTAATGGTCTATCTAGAAAAGAGATGAGAAAGGTTAATTCTCTCATCAAAAAGCGAAGTTTATACTTGATAACTAATCAGCCAGACCCAGAAGATATGGGTACGAAGAAAACTTAAAGCTGTTTTGCGAGGATAAGTCAGTTCTTATGATTCTTTGAAACCAAAAAAGCGACTTTACGCCAAAGCTGAAAAGGAAAAAAGGCGATGAAAGGAAAATTGGTAAAAGCGAGAAAACTTTCCGGCTACCATGCATGCGCTGGTGACAAGACAAATCACCTGAAGCCACGTATCAATCAAGGAGAAGAACTAGATGCACATCCTTACAAATATTATTGATTGCGACATGACTCTTATTGAAAATGATTGGAAGACTCAGAAACGCATATTTGACAAAATCTTGCTCAATCATTTTCAAAACTACCCCAAGAATTCTTAATTCAGAGATCCATGGAGCGATACAACATTGATGAAGGAATTACCATGAGTCTGAATGACTTCAGTCAAAAATTCTCAAACTCCATCATTTCAACCAAGATTGCAGACAAAATCAAAAAGGTTCGAGGACTTGAAAATCTGATTGATACAAAGGTTGATACATTGCACCCAGAAAATATCAAAGAATTCTACAGAAAAGCCGTAATTGCCGTTGATGGAAAGGGTTTCAGGACAGCAGTTCAAGATAAAAGCATTACTATTGCTGAACATTTGCTTTCCCTAGTTTTTGGTTTTGACATATATGGAGGATCTTCATCTCTCACTTTTGTAAATGAAGAAAAAGACAAAAATTGGAATGTCACGGCACTCAACAAAAATGAGAAGAATTTCATTGGATCTATTTATCAATAGAAACAGAGTTCGCATTCTTGACAATTCTTCGACCAAAAGCGTTATTGCCACACTTGGAATCTCTCACACTTTCAGCGAGAAGATGAAAGCGATCTATGCTTTTGGTTTGAAGAAAAGGCTGAAGGTGGAACAAGTTTGTTCTCAAGCAATTGATCAAACAAGTTTGGATGAAAAAGCAAGAGGCCAAGGGAGGAAGGCTATTGGAGAAAAGTTTTTATTGAAAAAGGGATTCACTTATCTAGTTCAAAGAATACTAGACTATTTCTCCGTCTCAAAATCCACGAGAAGCGAAAGTATACGAGGAATCGGTGTCGGTGGAGGCGAAGAAAAGGAAAATTGATGAAGAAGATAGGAGAAAACTTCAAACTCTAGCTCAAGTGAAGCCGTAAATCTCGATGACAAAACCTTGAGGAGACAATGAAGGATGTGGAACAAATATCTTACAAAGAAAGCGGCGAAGACACTATCGATTGAAGATGAAACCGAGAAAGTGAACTTCCAAGCCAGAGATGCATGAAGAATATCTTGAGGAGCAAAGAGAAGCTTTGGAAGATGCTGAATTTTACTTGTAGTGAGTATGAGAAAAAGTTATTAAGTCATTATCATGAAGCAGTTTCTCATCTCAAGCTCATGAAGTGTCTAAACAAATCACATCTTGAAGGATATACCCCAGTGATGCAGTTGAAGATCTCGGTGGCAGAAAGCTGAGCGAGGAGAAATTTGAAGGATTAAAAATGATCATCGAAAGCTTTGATAGAGACTACCTGTGAAGCTCCACAACTTACAAAAATTTATTTCAATGACACATTACTCGAGGGTGAACAAATACTCAACATCATCACCTTGAACAACTTATTTGAAAGCTTTTGCATATCTTCAAACAAGGGAAGATAAAGTGAAGGTAATCTTGATCTTGATAAAGCGAAAAGAGTTGACAAATTTGAAGGAATCATGTCAAACTATTGGTTGAAGAACAAAAGCAGAGACTAGTAGATCTTTGATCTACTTGCTATTCAACAAAATGGGAAGCGATTGATAATCGATCAAAATTAATTTCAAAGAAACCTTTGAAGAAACAAGAACTCGAGGAAGATGAAGAAGCCTCGATTAAAAAAGGTGTGTTGAACATTAGGAAGAAGTTTGTAATCTGTGCCAGGTTGAAGGAAAATTTGAAGAGGTGATTAAGGCAAAAATACAAAAGCGAGGGAAAATATTATGAAGACAAAGGAAGGAACATAGTCTTATTTAGGAAAGAATAAGAAGGCGATGGATAAGGAGATCAAAGAGATTTTGATAAAACTCAAGAACCAAGATAATGAAGAAGCAAATCGGTTGATCAATGAATACGGATATCAAGCCCAGAGATAATGAATCAAGAGAAGAAGGAAAGGCAAGAAGACTACAGAAACTAAAAGAATCATTTTCCTTGGAGAAAAGATGTTGTCTTTGGAAAAGAAAAATTGTAATCAATCCAGTTATTCAGTTCGCTTTGTAATAAACTCAGCTTTTCTTAGTTTGTTATTTTAATTTGTTATGATTTCTTGCATTATTCTCTTATTATTGCTTTTAGGGAGGGTTATGATACATCATGAAAATGGGAAATTGTTAGAAATAATATTTGTGTTTGATGATGATTTATCACATACTTCTTGAGATCACTTACAACCACTTGATGATGAAGTCATAACTAACTTTATTATAGTGCATAATGAAAGAAGAAGCAAGAAATGGTCTAGAGAAAAATGTATAAGTTCTATCTACGATCTGCAGAACCTTGTATAGGTTGTTTAGGACAAGCATTGTAATAGATAGGAACTAGGCGAGCAATTGAGTCTGACAAGCAAAGCGAGTATACACATGGAAAACTGAGGGATCATACTAAGTTATAAGCAAACTGAAGAAGATAAGTTCGCTGAGGGACACAAACTCAGTTGGCTTATCTAGAAGATTGAAGCGAGGGACCTGAGACTATTATTGAAGGTGAAAAGCGAGGTGGAAAACTTCGGTTAGAAGTTGATTAAGTCATGACTATAAGTCGAGGATTCGAGCAAATGCTGTGATAACTGGCCCGAACTATAGATCATGTAGAGCTGAATAATCTTAAGGACAAAGATTATCCGTTACCAGGAAAAGAAGAAACTGAATGGTGTACTCTGACTCAGTCAATTGAAGTCAGATGTCAAGAACATAAGGTACTCAGTATTGAAGAAGAGTAGAAAACTGAGTTAAAGCCTATTGAATTTGAAATAACAAAGCGACAAAAGGTCATACATGTGAACTTTGGCTAAGCGACAATATAACGGCTATAATAGTGATCGGCCGTTACATTGCCCTATAAATACACAAAGGAAAACACTCAAGAAATGGAGATGCGAAAAAGCTTTACAAGCATATATCCAAAGATCGAGATCCGACAAATCAGATTTCATAAGGGAAGCCAATGAAATTGCCTTGAAAGATTAAAAGAATGATCCGACAACCCGGTTAAGGGAAGAAGGCATCTTAGAAGCGCAGTGATGTCATATCGGAGAAGAATCAGACGACTCATGAATTAATCTTTGATTAATTCTAAACCTAACCTTTGTGAAAAAGGGTTGGTGTGCATAGTTTGAGGAAAACTTCACCTTTCCTCATTGGTTTGCAACTTGGTTGCCACAATTTATTAGTCTTGATTTGCTTGTTTGTGTTTGTGTTAGTGGTGGTGGTGAAGGAGTCATTCCACCTCCAGAAGGATCGGTGTCGCAGTGAAAGAGCTATCCTCCCTGCTCTTCATTATGTGTGAGCTGAGTGAAACTAGGGTGTCGTGAAGAATTTGTCATTGGTCTAGGATTTTTGTAATAGTTATCTCAAGATTAGTGATACCTCACCACCACACGAGAGAGAGGGAGAGCGTCGTGCGGGATTACACCACCGGAAATTCCATAAACAAACTCTTTGTGTTGATTTACTTTACGCATTTATACTTGTGCTTTGATTGCTTTAATTATTGCATTATCATGCTATCACTTACTCAAACCAAACATTAGACAGAGTCGTGGCACTAAAGCGATACATAGGAGGATTAGATCTTTCTTGTCACATCTATTGTATAAAAGGCTTGTTATTAACATTTGCAAGTTAGATTCGATTATAGCATCGACAAAATTGAATTAGCTAACTGCGAGGATTAAGAGGGTTTAGGCAATGGCCGAGTCATATTGTGAGTCGAGTTTGATAGTTCGATTTGAGTTTAATAGAAACTTCAGTTCGAGGGAGTACTTCGATTTTAGGAAAGTTTTTGTGACAAGTTGATTCACCCCTCCTAAACTTGTGTTTACCTTTCAAGGACCAAGAATTCTACTTACGGCATTGTAGACTTGTCCATATAAGAAGAATCGTATTTCCAAACTCCATAAAGATGGATTATTGGATTACTTGATTATGAATCGTTTGATACATGTGAAGTATGATTACATGGCAAGATGAAAAAGTCACCATTTATGGGCAAGAGATAAGATCAAATGAGTTGTGAGCTCATACATCTGCGATGTATGTGGCCCAATGTCAATTCAAGCCAAGGAGGATGCTCTTACTTTATCACCTTCACTAACTGTGACCATTCTCATTATGGTTATATGCTTAATGAAGTACAAGTATGAAGCCTTTAAAAAGTTCAAGGAATTTAGAAGTGAAGTTGAAAAAAACTAGGTAAAGAAATTAAAACACTTGATCCGATCGAAGTGGTGAATACCTAGATGGAGAGTTTCAAGATTACTTAAGGAGAATGGGATTCTACGAATGGACCCCTCGGGATACCTGAGATGAATGGCGTATCGAGAGGAGGAACCACACTTTGTTAGACATGGTGCGATCCATGATGAGCTATATGATTCTTTCAAAATTGATTTGGGGTATGCTTTCAAAAAGCATTATGCGTATAGCTGTGCTCCATCAAAGGCGGTTGAGTCAACGCCATACTGGTATTGACCAAGATGGCGAATTTGGTGTATCTTAAACCTTAGGGTTGTCCGACTTATGTGAAGCGGATGATACGAAAAACTAGAAAGCGGATATGATAAATGTCTATTTATGGGCTATCCTCAGAGAGAAACTAGAGGATACCCGGTTTCACCACCTAGAAGAACAAATTGTGTTTGTTTCGGGGTAGCCATTTCTGGGGAAAGATTTCATTACGGAGAGGGCGGTGAAGAAAAAATTGATCTTGAAGAAATTCAAGAACCACATCTGGACAACAATCGAGGTTGATGGAGATAGAGCAAGCACCATCCAATGAGGTGGTGCAAGTCCTGCTCCAAATATGGTAGCACCTCAAAGATCCACCAAGAACGCCATGAACCTGAAAGGTACATGGGCGTATATCAGTGGAAGATGAAGACATTAAAACTAACGAGGAGAGGTGTTAATGAGGCACGACAAGAGAAATGTCTAGAAGCCATGAATTCCAAAATGGAGTCCATGAAAGACAATCAAGTTTGGAACATAATTGATCCACTGATGGAATTGTTCTATAGGGTGCAAATAGGTCTTTAAGAGAAAGACCGACATGGATAAGCTAACATAGTCACTCTGAAGGCTAGGTTAGTGGCAAAGGTTAAATGAAAAAAGGTATTGACTATGACAAAACTTTCTTGCTTGCTGTTGCCATGTTAAAGTACATTAAGTCTGCTTACGCTTTCTATGTGCGACATAATGATTATGAGGAAATTTGGCGGAGGGATGTGAAAATATCTTTCATTAATGGGAATGCAATACAGGAAGTGTATATGACACAACTGAGGGTTTCTACAACCAAAGATGCCCGAGGATGGTGTGCAAATTTCAAGGAAGTCCATATATAGGTTGAAGCAAGCTACTCGAAGTTAGAATCTTAGCTTTGCTTTGATTTGACAATCAATTAAGCTACGTGATTATATCTCATATAAGAAAGATGAGCCCCCTATGTACAAGAAGGTTAGTGGTGTTATTAGGAACATTTTAGTATGTTTTGATGATGGCCATACTACATTTGTTATAGCAAGCTTGACAAAAGTTAGAATTTCTCTGTATAAGTCTCTGCTTAGAGTGTGACATATTGTATAAGTTAAGTTGGACAAGTATTGTACTAGTTGGTTAGACGGCAAGTAAAGCAGAGACATTCGGAAAAGTGAAACCAGCCATCATATATATAGAAAGCAATGAAGACTTAATGGTATGACTTATAACCTAAAGGAAGTGTGATGACCTTGGATAAGTCTAAGTTATGGTTCAAGTGATGAAACTTAATCTTCAAATATGGTGTATGCTGCCAGATCTCACCCAAACCAATGATCGAGTGAAGTTACAAAGATTTACTCTACTTAAACTTAAGTGATGAAGAAGCATTGAATCGCGAAGTAAAGCGACTTTCGGCTAAGTGAAGGCAAAAGCATTGAAGGAAGATCCAAGCGGCTAAAGTCGAGATGGATCACTCTCGACCGTTTAGAAAGCAGTAGTAATCCTTATCGAACATAATTGAAATATGATGACACATGGAGGATCGTACATTTAATACGATCGATAGAGGATCAATGCAGGATGGATTTTACTATTACATTTGAAGAAAAATCAGATCCAGCAAATCAGGGAGAGAATGATACAAGAGAGGGGAATCAAGAATAAGTGAAGGAGATTATTCCCCTCATTAATATTATATGACGGACGAATTTCAAATGGAGGATACTCGAAGGCGCTATAATCTATAAGAGAAGGCGGCCAGTGAATGAGGTCATAATGACGATCAAAAAACAGCGCAGAAGTGTCAATTTGAAAACCTTCTACTTGAGCTTACAAGGATTTATCTGAGAGATCAAATCGAGACATCGAGAACTACAGATTTTATATTTAACTGGCAGAGATTGATCAATCAAGTTTGTGAATCATTCACTGATGCAGTAAGCAACTGCATGAGGAAGTCATGCGAGGAAGAGGTGTGTTTGTGATCTCAAGAAGTTGAAGAAAATTGGAAGATCATACATGAAAGCTGACTATTAAGCCAGGCTGATAAGTCTTGTAGAATGTGACAGCTTAGGAAGTCATGGACAATCTGCCTGTTGGCATCTATGAAAACAATGTTGAATTTACCACTCGATCGTCACTTGAGGAAGAACAGATTAAGGGAGTTAGACCACTTACTAAAGCACACTTATAATTAGTTACTTAATCATTTAACTGTTCAACTTCGTTTAATTTACTTCTTCTTACCATGTATTTGTGAATGTATTATTACTTTTGAAACAATCATAGTTAGAAGGACTAATCGGCTGCCCTTCAGCTTTTGTCACAAGAAAGTTTTACAGAAACTTTCATGCATATATGAATCAATTCACCATGCATGAGCTACTGGTTTGCCTACCAGGATAATAGGATGAGCAATTTAGTAACTAGGCAGCTGTATTCTAAATTCATGAACACATTGTGATCCCAATTTACATTAACAAAGGAGATCACATATTTTCAAAGTGATTTTCTAAATCGAGTTTCACATTCATTCCATATTCAGAACACTGTATTTTATACTTACTGGATTTCTCAGACTTTCTTTAAAAGTGTACACCATTTCAATGCCTATAATTTTGATGTGAAATGTCTAAATGAGAAAGATTGTCATAAATGTGCGGCTAACTATTGAGAGATCTTTGGATATGATTAATGATAGCCGTGTCCACTGATGCATGGTGTGGTATCCTGAGAGGGGCTGAGATCGAGGAAAGATGGGGCGTAAACCAAGAAAGATTGGACCAGGACTGGCGGTGAACCAAATGAAAACCGGCCCGAAGCTTTTTATTTTAAAGATGCCATTTGAAGACTACAGGTATTTTACGTTCGCGAGGAATCAAAATTTTTGCTTCAGCTACGAAGAGATGGAAGTACCTTGCTATATGCCCGATGAATGAAAGAGATGCGAAGCTGATCAAAAGAAAACATTATTTGTTACAACGCAGAATTTCAAAATTTGTGTATTCAAAATGTGAGTGAATCCATTTGATCAAATGGACGCGATTCTCTAAAGCTGTCAGTGAAGCCATAGCGGCTTGGACACACATATCCCCGAGAGAAAAGAGTATGCTACAAAGATCTTGAAAGGCTTGCCGCGAAAGATGGAAGATCATAACATTAATAATCAGAGAACCACAAAAACCTTGCAATGCGCCACATGACACTCGTGACTCGTAACGACTCAAGCTATTAGATTGGCGGCTGCAGTGACTGGTGCAGAGAATATTATTAGTGTCAGCGAGGAAGACACAAAAAGCCTTTCAGCACTATGCCTTTTTGTAGAAAGTAACTTTGATGATTATCGACAAAGAGACACGTGAACTGCAAAAATATATGGCTTTATTAGTTAAATCATTTTGTGTTGAGTTTAAGAAAAAAGAAGCCATTCAGCCAGGCTCATCATCAAACAAGAGTCAAGTCTAAATCCAAAGACATGAAGAAGAAAGATGATGGAATCCAAGGTGCTATTCTTAACAATAAGAAGAGATAACTAAGAAAATTTCATTATCCCCTGAAGGAAATAAGTAAAGCATGATGAAAAGAAGAAATACAAATCATATGAAAGAAGGAAAGACAAGAAGAGAGAAGAGAGGGAAGGAGGAAGCAGGGAAAAAAAAAAAAAAATGGCAAACAGTGCAGGAAAGGAAGAATAAAAGTGAATCTATGTGATGAAAAGTATGTAAGGAAGATCATCTGTGTAGTAATGACTCGGGATATGGCAAGGTGACGCAGCGGTGCTACCTTTCAGGACATTAATGAAAAAAGCATGTCTATGCCTCGCGACCAGATTAGTAGATGAAGATGAAAGTGATGATGTGTAGACATTGAGAAATCAAGCCACTATGTCCCCAATGGAAAAGAATCGATGAAACTAAAAGGGGTAACATTCAGCGCTCTTACTTTTCATCAAATGCATCCCCACATTCGATTGACAGCAAGCACAATCTTCTATTCTCAATTAAATCTTAGGCGAGATCTAGTCCAAAATCTACGTGACTAAATTTGATGAAATTGAGATGAATCATGAGGAAATTAAAAAGAATGCAGAGATCTAAGAAAGGAAAATAAAAGATTAAAGAAATAACACTTTGGATACGAAGCTAAATTTGAACCAATTAGTAAGAGATCTTACTCAGAAAATGATCACAATAAACAAGCAGAGGAAGTTCATACATATGTTGTTGATGTATCGATTGAAAAGAAAATCCCTGACCAGATTAAGATCACAAATGGAACTGGGGCTTTACAAACCTCGACAAGTGTTTGAATCAGACACTGGTCTTACTCGACTTGGTGGGGTCAGAGATGAAGTAGTAAACAATAGTCAGCTTACGATTACGAATCCGTGGATTTTAACGTTGAACCAAAATTCACGAAAGGAATGAGACCATGGTTTCAACCCACTCATCCTAACATTCTGAGAGTCAAAACCAGTTACGATAAAGAGAACAGACTAAATCATCAATCCCAATCAACCAAAAGTAAGAGACTTTGAAGGAAGGTAAATGAGACTTTATCCCTTGAGATGAAGATGATTTGAAATGTTGCACCTCAAAATAGAAGAAGAAACCATTCCATGATATGCATCATGTTCAAGAAGAATGTAAATCTAGGTATGTTCTAAGCACATTTGAACTAACATTAGTTTCATCAGTATGTTGGAAGTGAGTGAAGGATGCAAATGCAAGAATGTATGAAGAAAAGTATCATAATACCTTCATTAGAAATATTAGAAGTTATTCCGCCATGCCATGCATATATATGAAGTTGATGACTTAAACTACCCAGAAAAGAAGAACATTTGGATATACACTGGAGCAGTGAGGCAGTAGTATTGCGTAGTATGGACTCAGCTTGATGTTGGGTACCTTAACTTAATTAATTTGTTTTGTAGGATATTCGGTAAAGCTTAGGCATTGGATGATCTGATGATGCATGACAGAGACAAGAGATGACTCGCTGACTTCCAAGCATTTGATGGACCCAGAAAGCTTCATTTGAGGCAAAGAATACTCGGAAAGATTGAAGGTAAAGGCCTGATATCAAGAACAATTTGTAGATTCAAAATGTGGTAC